>CAUYPO010075756.1:0-68009 GCA_963574435.1 Cheirogaleus major
AAAACAAAACAATGGTAAACTAGCACCTCTTATATTATCCTGGGTGGAGCTAGAGCCCATTCTTCGAAGTGAAGTATCACATAAATGAAAAAACAAGCACCACATGTGCTCTCCATCAAATTGCTACTAACTGACCAACACTTAGGTGCTCACATGGCAGTAATATTCATCAGGTGCTGGGCAGGTGGGAGGGGGGTGGAGGCGATGGGAAATTCAGAACTAATGGGTGTGGAGTGCACTGTATGGGAGATGGGCAGGCTTGTAGCTCTGGCTTGGGTGATGCAAAGGCAATATAAGTAACCAAAATGTTTGTACCCCCAAAATATTCTGAAATTTAAAAAAAGAAAATTCATTAATTAATTGACAAAATAAAAACCAGAAACAACCATAACAAAAACGTAAAATTTCCTGTAGTGTCATGGATGACACCAGAATTCTTAGGGACACTAGTATTTGAATTTTGAATAATTGTAGAGGTTCCCAGTGGACCGCATGACTCTTGGAAGTGGTATAAGGAAAGATCTCTTCAGCACAACATTGTGGTCCTCCTTCAGTATTGAAACCATCCCCATTCTTCATCCACAGCACCACCTCCATATCACCCAGTAGGTCTTGTGTATATCAGCCCCACTGATCTTTCCGTCTTTGATAACATGTTCCCAAATCTAGTTCATGAACTGCGAGCTCCTCGAGAAAGTGTAGAGATTGGCTTTGCATCCTGTTTCTTCATGTAGCAGTGATGGAACGGGGCGATGCTGTGTTGTTGGAAAGGGTTGAGAGCGATCGTACATTGTTCCCTAAAGATGTGAGTCCAACAGGCTGCTGCTCCCAAGAGAGCAACCATTTTTAAAAATTGTGATAAAATACATCTAACATAAAATTTAGCGTTTTAGCCATTTTAAGTGTTTAATTCAGGGGTGTTACGTACATTCACATCGTTATTCAACAATCACCACTGTCTATGTCCAGAAGCCTTTTCATCTTGCAAAACCGAAACTCTGTACCCACTAAACACTAATTCCTCTTTTCCCCTCCCCCAGTGCCTGACAACCACCATTGTACTTTCTGTTTCTACGATTTTGACTGCGCTGGGTACCTTGTATGAGTGGAATCACACAACATTTGTCTTACAGTATCTGGCTTGTGTCACTTAGCAGAGCGTCCTCAAGGTTCATCCATACTGTAGCATGTGTCAGAATTTTCTTCTTTTCTAAGGCTGAATAATATTTCCTTGTATGTGTATACCACATTTTGTGCATCCATTCATCAAGGGATAGGCAGTTGGGTTTCTAAATTTTGGCTATTGAGAAATGGATGGCTTTTATAATATGTAAATTATATCTCAATAATGCTGTTAGAAAACGTCTTCCATCTGCCATGTAAGGGTTCTAAAACGATTCCCATCTTAGGATCATTCCTTAAGGGTCTTCTCCAGGAAACTCCTCAATTTAATCTAGGTGAAAGCATTACCTTCTCTGAGACCAGTAACATTTTACCAGGTATTCTTTAGTTGCTTACTTAGCTCATTGTGCCATCCATTGTCATTTACAAGAGATCAGGGAGTAGAAAAATACCACAAGAAGCAGAGATGGCCTCATTCTGCTTTGCCCAAGAATGGCCTGACCTGCAGGTACCCAGGACCCCAGGCATAACATGGACTTTCCCATCAAAGAGCAGCTGAGACACTATGTGTCCCCATCATGGCGCAGGGTCAGGGGCCCATCCTGAAGGTGATCACAACTCTAGCCACACCTAAAGTTCTTAAGCTAAATCTTCTCTTTGGTTCCAGCCAAAGTAATAGTCACTTCAAAGACTTACTTTGTAAAATCATGCTATAGTTCTCATGAGAAAACCTATGTGCAGCCCCTTAACATAGAAGGGATCTTAAGAAATGTTAATTCCCTACCACAGTTGGCCAAGAGGTTTTCCCTGAAACTGGAGATAATTTGCTTACTGGTTTTGTAATGGACTTTCCTCCCTTGGTCTTTATTCTTGCCAGAGCAGAATGCATGTGTATGCTTGTAGATTTGAGAATTGTGCTCTGCAGGAGTCTGGGATATGAAGAATAGAATTAAGTTTTGTAAGGCAAAGGAATAGATAGGACATGCTGAGCAACATATTTTTATTTCTGAGGGCCCCCGCTACCACACACATTGCAGATACCTCCAGCTGTTTAAGCCTACGCTTCCCTAAGCAGAGATTCTTAACCTGCTTCCCATAAGAATCACTGGGATTCCACATACAAGTGAGATCACGTGAGATCATGTGCAAGCCAAATTCCTTCAGCCCAACTCCCTTCCTTGAGTGCTCACCTGAAGGTACTGTGACTTGTAAAGGTGACCTGTGGCCACAGCCTCAAGTGGCTTGAGGAACAATCTTACCACACTGCTCTCTCCTCTCCCCATACTACTGTATTCATTTAGTCACTAAGACATTGACCTCCCCTGATGGCAGCCCAAGTCTCTGTGTCTCAAGAGGTTTCCCCTCTGCTCAGAGTCTAGTAAGAGATACAGACAAGTAAGGTGAAAATTGAAATGCCCCTGGGTTGAGTTGATAAATGCCCCCATCGGAATAAGCACCCTGTACTTTGTTTCCTTTTTTGTTGTTGTTGTTGAGACAGAGTCTGGCTCTCTCGCTCTAGGTAGAAGGTAGTGGTGTCATTACAGCTCACTGCAACCTCCAACTGCTGGGCTCAAGCGATCCTCCTGCCTTAGCCTCCCTAGTCGCTGGGACTACAGGCGCCAGCCACCACCAGCGGTTTGTCTCACTCTTGCTCAGGCTGGTCTCAAACTCACACAGGAAACAGAGCAAACAGCCTTGAGGTGTGTGGAGTCTAACCAGGAGGAGGCCGGTGAACAGGTGGGGTGGTCAGGAAGAGAACATGTGGCCCAGGGAGGGTCAGGGAGGGGAAGTGGCTGACCTCAGACAGTGGCTGCTGGGAGTTGAGGTAGAACTGGGTCAGAAAAGGGTGGGTGAGAGAAACTGGGGGCGAATCACCAAAGGCTTCATCATTTGGGCTGAGAAGTTTGGGTTCACTCTGACAGCAAATGGGGGCCATTGTAAGGTTTTAAGCTGGAGAGAGTCGTGGTAAGATTTGTTTCTATAATAGGATTTTAAAAAAGCCTCTGAACTCCAATAATACCTTTCGCCTGTATGTATTGGGCCAGTTGCCATGTTGCATGACCTCTTGGATTCATGCAATTTTAAAACTCTTAAGAGGGCTTAGAGATCATCAAACCCCATCTCTTCATTTTTGACAGATCAGAAAACATGCAGTTGAATGGGCTCTCAGGGCTGTCTCCCAATACGACGCTTTTTCTGCTACCCTCTCCTTACCACAAATTCTACAAAAATAAGGAGGACTTTTAATCATTCTATTACATAATACATATTCAACACAGTAAAAATGTATCTCCTCTTTTATTTTTAAAATAAAGAGTAATATCAATATCATAGACATTCTGGAAACAAGAGAACCTATTTTTGGGTTTTGGTATATTTCCTTTTGTGCGTGTGCGTGTATACATAATTTATGGTATGCGTGTGTATCGGTATGCGTGTGTATACATATTTATGGTATGCATAAATTTTTCTTTTAAGTATTAAAAATAAATTCTTTTTTCTTTTAAACAAAGATGTTTATTTTTACAAATTACTATCTAATCTTTCTACTCATTTTCATAGTGCTACATGATCTTCCATTGCATATACACGTCATATGCAATCTTTTTCTATTTGAAGGACATAAAGATTGCTTGCAGTTGTTCACTGTTTGTGCATATTGACGTGCATTTTGAATTACTTGTTTAGGTGAGAGTCCAGAAACTGCTATCTCTGGGTCAAAGTCTGTGAGCATTCCCTTTGTGCTTGAACGGCACAGCCAAATTCCTTTCAGAAAGGGTTTGTCTGCTAAGAATGCTACCTGTGTAGGGGAATATCAACCTTCCCACTGCCACCCCCAGCCCCTACATGTGTCTGGACCTGTGTCTGCGTGTGTACAATATGCACATGACCTTGATGCACAGTAGGGACTGGGGGAGGTCTTAGCCTCTCTCGGCAATATCATTCATTCTTCTCCTCTATTCCAAGTAAAGATACAACCTAAGTAAAAATGACAGTTTGCTCTGCAAGCACAGCTTCAGCAAAACAATCACCCCACACACACATACACACATTCCAACTACATAGGAAACTCCTCACATCTAGAAAATTTGGAGTTGTCCCTGACTATGCATGCTGATTTATTAGGTTAAAAATATGTACTTCGTGGTGGCTCATTTTACATTTCAATGGTTTCTATCAGATTGCGCCTTTTTCTGTGCATAGGAAACAAACATGTTTGAAGGATCGATGCTGAGCAAGCGGGAACAGGGCAGCTGGCACAGGTAGGCCCAGGGCTTGTGTGGGACTAAGCCCAGGAAGCCCACCTTGTAGCCGGGGCATTTCTCCCTTGTGGGGCAGGTGGGTGGGTGGGTCCTCCAGAGTGGGAATGGGGAGTGGTAGCCCTTCCTCATTCTCTGGCTATTTCCCTTTGGAAGACCACTCATTTGAGAGATTGCTGGAAAACTCTGGACTCATGTCTTGGCCCTGCAGTAAACCCTTAGTTTTAGGACCATTTTAATACAAATGATAATTGGTTAAAATTTAGAAATCATATTCTTATTTACAAATAATTAGCTGACATAACGTAGCACCCGGGCCATCCATCATGCATGCAGAAAGAGGTAACACCCAGTTTTGCCGCAGAGTGGCGGCTTTGCTGTTTGTCCCCTGCACCGTCACTCATCTTTCCATCATTGTGCCTTGGGTCTCCACCTGCACGTAAGCTCCTTAAGGGCCAGGGCTGAGTTTTCTTTATCTTTGTATCCTGAGAGCTTAACATAGGGAATAGCACCCCAAAATCTTGTCAGTAAGTTCATTGAAGAGATGAACACGTGACCTTTAAAAAACCCTTCCCAGTCTGTGATTCTGCCAAGTCAGGGATGACCTTCTTGACATTATCTTCAGACCTAGGGCTGTGGCTGGTTCACACAGCAATGATATCTAAGGCTTGGCTCAATTGCCTGCCCATGACTAAGAGACGATGCCAGTGGAAAGGTACAGTTTTCATGTTAAGATTGGAGACATTTACTTTTGAAAAAACAGGAGTTACATGTTTTAATGGTAACATGTTTTTGACTGTTTGCAAACATACAATGATGTGAGTTGGGCAGTCTAAGAATTCATAGGCCACCAGAAAAGTAATACTTGCATTTTGTCTCCCACTGATGTTCCCCAGTGCCTTTCTTCTTGCCCTGACTCCACCTTGTGCACACTATAGCGTCACGAATCAACCAGTGCCAGAGCTATTAAAAGAAGGAATCTTAGAGACAATATCATCGCCACATCTTTTTTTCACAATTGAGGAAATAGAAACTTCTTAAGAAGCAACCACATTTTCTTTGTAATTTTCAAATGTACGTGAGAATGAGTTTCCTCTAAGATGTTTCAAGGAACAAAAAGACAGAACCATTTCCTAGTGGCATTATGTAGTTGTTGAATTATTATATAATTTTATGTTAAATCATGATAAATATGCCAAATAAGTATAGAATTTATTATCAAATTGGTATTTATAAAACACAATTATTATTCCTGGTTTACATTGTCATAGAAATCAGCCCATGATCATAGGGTTATTCAATGAAAAAAAAATTTTTAATGCCAAAAGCAATAAAACTCTATCCAAAAAAAATTTTTTTAAATCCTATCTAAGCATTGTATTTCCCTCAGTGTACGCAAATAAATGCTCTTTAACACTAATCTTGTGTCATGCACTATAAATTCCCCAATAACCTCTAGCATACTCATGCCATATAATTTTCTAATTCTAGTTTTCTGACTGATGGATTGATCCATAATTATTCCACAGGTTCAAACTGTGTTATTCTGTATCCACTAAGGAAGACAGTGGTACTGTTTATCAAAAAAGGTATTGTACATTATATTAATATTTAACAGAGCAAAATGAAGAATCCAGGAGAGGTTTCTCTAAAGCCTCAAGTTTGCTCTTGAAGGCTTCCACATTGTCAGGGTGGTCACCACCACTGGAGAATGGCTGCAGCCGGACAGTGACCTCTGTCATTGCTGATTCAAATCTTGAGTCAGGCCTTACTGGGCAGCTGCACACATGGTTGAATTTCGTGGCTGAGTCTCCTAAACTGAGCAATCCAGTTAGCATGCACCTTCTCCAGCCCGCCCATTAGAGCTGGGGGCCTGACTCTCCTACAGAGGTAGCAACAATACAAAGAACTGATGACCTGTTTTGCTTGGCATCGGGTCTAGCGTGCCAAGAGCCTTCATATCATGTTACTGGCTCATCTCTTTCAGAGGATTCAGACATGATTAATTGATCACAATGACAACCTTTGACTTAATGCCTTAGATAAAAGAGAAAGCCTGAAATGAACTTAAATAGACTAGAGAGAGAGAGAGAGAGAGAAATAACATATTAGTTAAGGGTGTGGGCCCTGGATTCAAATTCTGACTGTCATTTACTAGATATGGAAGCTTGGGTAAGTTACTCAGTTTCCTCGTCTATTAAAAGAAAAAGGAATAATAAAATTAAAAGTATCAATGTACATACATTTAGAATATTACATCCAAACATATAAATTTAAAACTTAGAATACTTTCTAGCATATCATAAGCTCTCAATAAGCTAATGTTATAATTATCATAATGAAAAGGGATATTACTATTCATGTGTGCTAGAAACACTACTAAACCAACTTCTCTTGAAGCCTGTGTTTTCAGTTATTTGTTCATGCTCAGCACAGACCTACCCACCCTGTCTGCCTTTTCTTATAGAGACCAATGGAACCACATTTATGGGAAGGCTGGTCTCACAGCTGACAGAGTAAAGCAAATTGGGCCTGGGAATTTGAACCCCAAACTGTAACCTCGTGGCCATTTCCTTAGCAGAGAAAAAGGGTCAAGTGGGAAATCTCACAAATTTGTATCCACCCCCTTACCTGCTAGTGCCCACACTTACTCTGACCTCATCACCCTCCTACTTCCAGGGAAGCTCTATCCCCCTCCCTTCTCAGACCCAGCCCTCTACTGAACCCCAGCCACCCCCTCTGTCTCTGAGTCTTGTTCCAGCAAACAATTCTTCTGTCTCTTACAGCTTCAGTCTCTCCCTCTCCTATGGTTCTTCTACCTGTGGGGGCCATATAATATATTGTCCAAACCAGGCCATATCAGCAGAAAGGGGACACTATTATTAATTCCTAGAGACAACAGGTAAGTGGAAATATCCCAGGCAAACCAATCTACTTCTCCTTAGAATGGAAATGTGCTCAAATCTCTCCCATCTGGGAAAACTAGGCTATCTCATTTCTCAGTGCTGTTCTCTAAATCTTACCCTCTCTTGTTCTTTCCCTTAACATCAAGCTTCTTCAAAGTGGGAGTGCATCACAAGTGCTCCACTTGATCCTATGCAGGCTGTACAACGCACGACTCCAGGAGTGGTTCATATTTTAGTGATGTGAGTGGCGCCCCCTGGAGTTGTGCATCAAGGCCACATGTGGTGGCTCTATCCACTTCAACATGGCATTCCTCCTCCTCGCCTTCCTTCACACCTCACCCTGATGCTCAAGCTAAGATTTTTAACTGCCAAATACCATGGACACATTTCAGGCCTGCTCACCCTTGACCAATGATTCCTTGACACAATAGGCTACTCCCTCGCCCTGGGATGAGCTCTTGACTCAGATGGGACAGGATTCCAACTCTTCCACTCACTAGCGCTGCGGGCACATTTACTTGATCTGGGTAAAGCATAAGCATCTCAACTATAAAGTATGGTTAATAACAGTATCTATTTAATACTTCATAGGGTTGCTGTGAGGGCCAGAGGAAATAGAGTTTGTAAAGCACTTAGCACAGTGCCTGGTAGACATAAGGCACTCTAGAAATGCTGCCATTATCTTTTCAAAAATGGCACACAGTTTTCTCCAGTACCACCCTTTCCAGGTTTTCTGCTACCTCTTTGCTCCCTCTCCATCTCCTCCACTAATTTCTCTACTATATTTAACCCTAAATGTTGATATTCTCCAGGGTGCTAGTTTGGACCTCTTTCCCTCCCCTCTACCCCTTCCCTCTGCTCCCTCTGAGCATCCTCTGTGGCAGTGACTTCCAAGACCTCACTGACGCTGACGATGTCCAGTTATGCATCTCAGGCATCAGCTGCTCCCCAGGCCCATACATCCCACTGCCCATTAGACCTCTCTACTAGGATGTGCCACGGGCACTCCAGAGTTAACACATGACAAACTAAAGCGTCACACACTTGCCCCCACCAAGCCTCTTCCCTCCTATGTTCTACTGGCTTCTTCCCATTTTCCATCCTTGACTTCTTCCCATCTCTCACCCCCAACATCCAAGTCCTACTGATTCCATCTTCTAACATTTCTTGACTCTATCACCCACATTTCCTTGCCCATTTCCACAGACCTAGTTCATTTGTTCGCAAATTCTTCCTGGGACCAATTGCCATCCACATTGCCTCTCTGCGTCCAAGTTCATTCCCTCTAATAAAGTCCAAATATTGGAAGCTCCCAAGTACCAATCCAGGAGAGAATTTTTATAAATCTGTATAAAAATTTTGAAAGTGCAGTGGATTTTTATAAAGCAATTTTTTTTCCCAATTTAAACATCATCCTTTATTTGCAGGAAATGTTCTTCCTAATTTTTTAGTGTTAAAATAATTTCTTTTGAAATAGTGATAACAGGTTATCTTTATATTATATATGTGTGTGCCTGTGTGTATGTATATATATATATATTTTTAGAAAGAGGGTCTCAGTCTGTCACTCAGGCTGGAGTGCAGTGGTACAATCATAGCTCACTGTAACCACAAAGTCCTGAGGTCAAGTGATCCTCCAGCCTCAGCCTCCCGAGTAGCTGGGACTACAGGCTGCACTAGCATGCCCAGCTAATTTTTTGTCATCTTCTTCTTTTTTTTTAATTTCAAAATATTAAGGGAATATAAATCTTTTTGTTACAGAGCTTGAATCAGGGTTATAAATGTGCCCATCAACTGAATAGTGTTCTTTGTACCTGTTAGGTGGGTTTTTGCCCCTTGCCTCTCTCCCCAACCCACCTGCTTGATTTCCAATTACTTTTACTTTCCTCCATGCACTTGTGTGCCTATCAGTTAATTCCAATTTATTAGAGAGTACATGTGTTGTTGTTTTTTCCATTCTTGAGATACTTTGCTTAGGATAATGATCTCCAATTCCTTCCAAATTGCTGCAAAAGGCATTAATTAATTCATCCTTTTCTATGGTTGAGTAGTATTCCACGGTATACATATACCATATTTTGTTAATCCACTCATTAATTGATGGACACTTGGGTTGATTTCAGATCTTTGCAATTATGAATTGTGCTGCAATAAACATTCAAGTGCAGGTGTCTTTTTGATAAAATGACTTATTTTTCTTTGGGTAGATACCCAGAAGTGGGATTGATGGATCGAACGGTAGGTCTACTTTTAGTGCTTTGAGAAATTTCCATACTGTTTTCCATAGGCGTTGTACTAATTTGCAGTCCCACCAACAGTATAAAAGCATTCCTTTCTCTCTGCATCCATGTCAACATCTATTGTTTTTGGACTTTTTAATAAAAGCCATTCTAACAGACGTAAGGTAATATCTCATTGTGGTTTGAATTTGCATTTCTATGATGGTTAGTGATGTTGAACATTTTTTCATATGTTTGTTGGCCATTTGCCTATCTTCTTCTGAAAAGCTTCTGTTCATGTCTTTTGCCCACTTTTTAATGGGGTTGTTTGTTTTTTTCTTGCTGATTTGTTTGAATTCTTTGTAGATTCTGGATATTAGCTCTTTATCAGATGTGCAGTTTGCAAATATTTTCTCCCATTCTGTAGGTTGTCTATTTGCTCTGTTGATTATTTCCTTAGCTGTGGAGAAGCATTTTAATTTAATCAACATCCGGCTAATTTTTACAATTTTTTGTAGAGATGAGATCTCACAATGTTGTGCAGGCGGGTCTTGAACTCCTGGCTTTCAGCAATCCTTGGCCTCAGCCTCCCCAAATTCTGGGATTATAGGTATAAGCCACCGAGCCCAGCCCATTATGTATTTTTTTAAAACTAGCTTTCCTACATCGGTCTCCAAAAATTCTTAGAAACATTTTTTTACAATTGTATACTTAAAATGTAAAGTTTATTGTGCTTCAGTTATACTTCAATAAAAATTTTTTTAAAACTCTGAATACCTGTCAATGTCTTCTGTGCATCTAGGCCAGAGGAGTCTTTCTAAAATATAAAATCATCATGCTGTCTCCAGTAATAATCATCAAAGCTAAAAGCAATTGCACACTTGGGTGTGCCTATCACAGGGCCAAACATATGTGCATGCATTAATCTTCACAGCAAATGTGTGAGGTGAGTTCTAATATTACTCCCATTTTACAGACGAAGCAATCAAGACACAGACAGTAGGTCACAAAGCTCGTAAGTAGTGGAACTGGGACTTGGATCCAGGTTTGGCTCACCCAAAAGCCACTGATTGATCTTTACCACTATATCTTATTGCCTCCTTGTTTAAAAATCTTTCAATCACATCCCAAACACCTTAGTTTATCTCCCTCAGTATTTGGACTCTTCTCTCTCTCTCCTTGTCCTCTCTCTTTTTCCTTCTGTCTCACTCTCCCACTTAATTTTTTTACTTCTCTTCACCCTTCAATACCTACTTCAGTTATACCAAAAACTTACAAATCTGGTAATGTGTTAAGTTCTTTTAGGTGATCATACCTTTGTATGAGCTGTTCCCTCTACCTGGCATATCTCCCTCCTGCTTCAGCACCTGGCTAACTCCTACTCATCCTCTGAAACTCAGTGACCTACAGGAAGTAGTCCATACTTCCCCACCCCTTGACCAATCATAGTTTTAGCCCCCACAGGACCAAGGGGGAAGACATTCGAGTTCAGCCGTGGCCTTGAGGCCTCCCTTGAGTGACACCGCTATGGCAGGTGTGCCCTCTGCTTTGGCATCCACCTGCCTACCGTGTGTCAGGCACCTGGTGCGAACACAGAACAGGACAGGTGAGGCCTAGCTCTCATGCAGCCTGTCCTTTATGGGGAAACAGCTAATAAACCCAACAAATAAATGAATACACAAGATAATTTTAGGTGTCATAAATCTATAAAGAAAATAAAATTGGGTGAGGAAATGAAGAGTGATGAAAAGAGAGGGCAGTTCCAGGGTGGATGGTCAGAGACAGTCAGGAAAAAAGGTGACACTCGAGCAGAGGCCTGAATGAAAAGGGGCAGCCAGCCAAGTGAAGAGCTAGGGGAAGAAGCTTCCAGGTGTTCCTCATCGAAAGGCAGTGTTACACATAAACAAAAACTCTACCCTTACCTGGCACACTGTCAGAGCTCAGCACACAGTGGTTGCTCAATAAATGCTCAATGTGTGGTTGAACATTGACAGAAGGGAAATGGAAGAGAGTGAAGCAGTACATCCACAGACAAAGGTTGCGGGAGAGTAAGCTAGCTGAAAACCAGCAGCAGCACACACAGACGCCATGCCCCGGGCCAGAGGTGGAGGAGGGCGTCCACGCCCTTCAGTTCTTCTCTGCAGAGCCCACGGCAGGTGGTGTTAGCCTTGCCCACCCTTGGAGCTCTCAACTCTAGCATTTGTTTATTATGCCTGAGTTACTTTGCCTGTTTAGTTACCTTGCCCAGGAGGAATTATACCGATTACAAAGGCACAGAAGTGAATGAATTGGTGAAGCTTTATTCACGCAATTTTTCATGCTGCATGGTGCTTTAATGAGGCAGCAGAAGGCAAAAGAACATGGACTATCTCCCCCCGCCCCCCAAAATCTTCCTGGACTCTATCACACATCTGTCGTTTCGAGGATGTGAGGACAAGGCAAGAAAAAGACAAGAGGAGAGTAGAAAGAAAAAGGAGAGGGGCCGGATGGCACTGACCGCCCCCCTCCTGCCGTGATATCCACGTGTCAGGGGCTTTACTTACTTTATTTCACACGATCATTACAACAACCCTGCGAAGTCACATCATTTTGCCCATTTTTACAGGTGAAGAAGAGAGATTCAGAAGTTAAATAATTTTCTCATGGTCACTGGGATTCAGCTTTGGGTCTGGTTAATTCTGAGAAGGATTAACAAGAAGGGTAGGGAACAATTAGAAAAGGTACCAGGTGGCCATTTGCACTAACTCACTAATGTAGAGTTGAATTAAGACCTCAGAAAAACGTGAGCTCCACTCTCCTTAACTCATGCTAAGAAAAAACAGGTAAGTAGCTTCGGGGTCCCAGAAATAAATTATTGGCTTAATAAAATGTATGCCTTTAGGTTTACTTTCTTTTAAGGATATAATTTATCCACCAAATCCACTCTTGGGTTTGTCTTGTTCCTGGAAGCGTGTTCCTACCTTCTGTACAAATATGATTACTAGCAGCTCTGCATCGTGAAGTAGTAAAAAAAAAAAAAAAAAATCGAAATCAAATTTTACCATTTATTTAAAAACTAACCACCCCACTCGCATTTTTCGGTATATACAGCAACAGCAAGCTTAAACACATCTCCTGACGCCCTAAAACACTTGCAGGCCTAAACAGCTCTAGTGACTTTCTACCCTTCTTTCTCTTGCCAGCTCCATCCCGTTAGGATGCAAACAAGTGGCCCAAAGCTCTTTTTTCTTTTTTTAAAGTGTTCTAAAGAAGCGCTTGCCAAATTTCAGACTCGAATGTTCTTCCAGGCTGCCCATTGAAGAAAATGAAGGATGATCTTGCTGGAACCCTGAGTGTGCTTCGCCCCCGACCCGGTGGCTCTTCTGGGCTCAAATTGGGCAGCACAGTAATTCAATTAACATGGCTTACTGTCAGTAAGGTTACTCCTTTGGAATATGCCGAATAACACTTACAAAAATATCCCGGGGAGGATTTTGTTCCTGTTGCTGGAGGTGTTCTCCTTTTCAAAAATTTTAACTCCAATTTGATTCGAGTGCATGTACGTTCTTCACGTGGGCAGGTGGTATTTCGTTGCAGGCCCTGCGGTAAATCACATGTGTGAAGGCTCAAGTTCACAAACAAATCGTATTAGGGATGAGTCTGATGAGGCCAAGTATGAAATGAAAATTCTTAATGATAATATAAACCTCCCTTGTCGGGGCGAGCTGTGAGTGAGTCTCCGAACAGCTGCCTGGCGATCCTCTGTGCTCCGGTGGCGTTGCTGTGCCTTTGAGCTGGCTCCGCATTCACCTTTCATGTACAGCACCATGGGTGTGTTTGTTTTCACTCTTGTAAAAACTTTTTTGCTGGCTTCAAGATATGACAACACTTTCGTGTCAAGGATAAGGACCTGCCATTTTTGGAACAGATCAAATTTTTTATGGGACAATTCACCATGGATTGTTTAGTTAAAGTGGATGATCTCCTTTGTTTTTTGCTTTTTTGTTGTTTTGGTTTCTTTTTTTTTTGCTGGGGGGAGTGGTGTTTGTTCTAGCCTTTGTTTTTTTTTAGCTCAATGAACCAGGCTGGCTGTGGGTCTTGAACTTACTTTACCCACACAGGTAAGGGAAGGAAGGCATGGTCCTTCCTGGATGCGGTGCCATTTTTAGTTTCTGATCAGCTGACATATTCTAGCGCCTAAAGAATCACAAGGTCTGGGAGTGGCAAGCCCCTTCAGGGTTAATCGGCTGCGCTCCCCACTTGGGTTTCTCAATGCCAGGCACCCGAAAAGACAGTAAAGGAAGAGAGAGGAGGAAGGAGTCCTTGAGATGCTTTCAACACTTTAAAAAAGATAAAAGAACTTGTATATTTACAGCTGATAAGGCTTCCCCGGGGGACTCAAATGTCAAGTTTCTTGGATTTGGGTTGGAATGTAATGCCATTGATTATCTCACAGGAAAATCTATTAGTAAAAACTTAATAAATGCAGTTCAGGAAGAAAAATCTTTCGGAAAAATGGGGCACGTGGGGAAAGGTAATAAAAAACTACACAAAGCCACCGACTGTGGTACAAACCCTTAGCACCATCTACGGAAAGACACAGTGGTGGGCATTGGGCTGTGGCAGGGAACAAAAGAGACAAATCCCTGCTCTTGTGAAGCTGACATTCCAGCATGGAGAGACAAAAAATAAACAGGTAAAAAAACAAGCAAATAAATAACTAAAATAGGCCACTTCAGATTATACCAAGTGCTGTGAATAAAATGACACAGGAAGACAGAGTGACCGGACAGGCTTACTTAGATTGGGTAATTAGAAAGGCTTCTCTGATGAGGGACATTTGTGCTGAGTCTTGGAGGCAGGAAGAAAAGCCACATAAGGAGTAGGGGGAAACTGAGGTCCAGGACCCAGATTTTGCTGTGTGTAGGAGAGAGTGGCATGGGATGACCTCAGAGAGGTCAGAGTTCACGCAGGTCCTCGGAAGCCTGGCAGAGATTTTGAGTTGATGTCAATGCACGGCGAAGATGTACAGGGCTTAAGCAGGGCAGTATCAACATTTGGTTGACATTTTACATAAATCAGTCTGGCAGCTATATGGAGAAGAAGAAGCAGGGAGATCGTCTGGAGATTTTTAGCATCATCTAGGTAAGAAATGATAATGCCTTGTATTACTGGGGTGGGAGGGAGCAGAGGAGGAAAGCGGTTGGATTCTGGGCATGTTTTAGGTAGAGTCAACAGGACCAGCCCAATTGCCCCCCTGCAGCAGCCAGGGCAGGTGGTCACGTAAGGGAAAGGATTACAGAAAAGGCAGTGATGATATTACAGAGACAAACTTATAGGTTGTACTGCAGTGGCGATAAGGAATGTCAATTTAATTAGCATCATGCTTGTGGCAGGTACATCCAGGAGCGGGCTGCAGCAGCACAGAGCTCTTCGGCTTTGCTTTTATCTCCTGGAGAGCCTGAAATTCTTCCTGCTCCCCTTGGCCAGAAGTCTCTCATCCTGCTGGTACTTTCCTCCCTGGGAGGCCATCATCGTGACAGCAGCACACATGCAGGCCAGGCTTTGCGAGTGTGGCGATGACAACTTTCCTCCTGATGGTAACTGACGAGGCTGCAATCTGTCCGTGGCAGGTGGTTATAGGTAGTAAAATAGAGTCAGCCTGGTTCCATGACTCAGATCCCAAGGCGTGGATCGCTTTGTGCAGCCTCGCAAATCAGGTCTGTTTTTACCGGCTGATTTCTGCTGAACTCCTGCAAAGTCTGTACTGTTGAGTCCCACTCTTCTTCCCAGTCCAGGCCAAGCGATTCTTCCTGCATACCAGAGCAGTGTTTCTGCCGGGCCCTCGAGTCCAGTCCCAGCTCTGGCAGGGCGCCCAGTTCAACGTCTCTGACCCAAAAAAGAGGTCTCTTCTGATGCTCAGCTTCTATGGAAATAAAAAATTAAGTCTCTCTTTTGGAACTGTCTTCTGTTTCTTGCCTGTATTCCCTTTTAAGCTGTTGTACACTAGGCCATCTGGATTTTCCTGGAGGAATAAAAAGAGTATCATTTGTTTACTCATTAAAATGTAACCCTTAATAATCAGTGACAGTCATTTAACAGACAGATACGATGTACGGCGTACCACATCTAGACAAAAACCTGCCCCAGCTAGTCATTTGATCCCTGCTTTCTGTGAAACTGGATTGTGTCCACCGCAATCCTTGGGAATCTCTATTTATTACAACAGTACCTAAAGGGCTTCTTTAACTCTGACCTTTGCAAAAATAACAAAGGGATTAAGAATCATTGAGTCCAGAGAAGGCATGGAAATAAATTTGTTTTTTAAAACATGGTTAAAAATCACAAAGACAACAGTAATACATCCTTATTAGAAAAATCTATAAGGACATAAAGTCAGAAAAACAAATCCCACCTCTAACCCTAACCCTCACTCCTACCACCAACCCAAACCCTGTTAATCTTGTTTTATACATTGTGTTTAAATATTTGAACTCATGCTATATACAGAATGTGGAATCTTGCCTTTTTCTTAACTAGCATAAACATTTTGCCAGCATCACAACTCTTTGCAACTATCATAGTGAATGGCTGCAAACTGTTCCATTATAAGGCTGTGTTACAACAAATACATATATTTTCGAAATTTCTCCCTCCTCCCCATTTACCATTTTTATGTAAGCTGAAACAGGTGCTTGAATATGACTTTCAAATTTTGTCTTTTACTAAACTCAGCATCTTGGGAAGCTCTTAAGGAACAACTGCTTAAAGTCCAGGCATGATCAGAAAGAAAAAGAAAAAGGCCATCAATTGAGTAAATAACTCTTTAAAAATCAGAATTGAATGTATTTTAAATGTTTACTTTCTTACTTTTGATAATTAGTGCTCAATATAACATTCTTTAGACCCCAGGCTTTTGGCAGTTGACAAAAATTTATATTTTTAATATGTTACATAGTAGAACAAATACATTTATATAATTGGTAATTTATGTTTCTACCTATAAAAATCCTTCATGTCATGTATCTATCTTTTTAACTGAAGTGTATTAAATTTTATTTAGGTTTTTATTTGTTTGTTTGTTTCAGGGATTTCACAATATCCTTGAAGTACTTGGAGTTGGCCTGCAATAATACATGAGTTGGGTCTTGAAATTACCATGAAAGTTATGTTTATATTATGTCTTACATGTCAGGGAAAACATTCCTCTTCTGTTTTGATGGAGCAACAGTTTTGAGGAACCAATAGGAGAAAAGAATGCCATTGTTTGCCTGTCTGATTTAGAAGTCTCATTTTCATGGAATGAAATTCATTTAAATGTCATTATAAGACAGTTTTTAGTTATTACATTCTAGTGATGGAGGAGTTTGTAATGTATTCATAGAAATAATTAAACGCTTATAATAGTGCTCTTGTTCACGATTTCTGAAAACAGCATTCTTTTAAACTATAAAAGCTCAGAACCCTCCTATTATCTTTGATCCCCTAAACTGCCCTCTCGCTCAGTTTCAAGCAGTAAAGCACACCGAACATTCAGAGAACCTGAAAGGAAAGTTCAAAGAGGTTGATTGAGCTGAGAGTTAGAATTGGAGGCTTCCTTTTGAAAATGCAACACCTTGAAGAACATTCAGCTAAAAATCTTGAAAAAATGTAGACAGCTAGAGGGCCAGAGCATTTAGATGGGATAGATCCCCCACTGCCCCACCTAATTTCTACACTGCTTGTCATAGAGTCCCAGAAAGGAACTCTTAAAGTACAGAGGGTTCAGGCCACCAATTTAGCACAGTCCTTATCCCTGGGGAGAGGGCTTTAAATTTATCCTGTTGTCTTGGTTGCAGGAAGGAAAATTCTTTTTCTGCAAAACTTGCCCCCACTCCCACCATCAGATATCCTTGATTTGTAGAAACTGTATCAGCATTTTGTGAAGGAGAAAGAGCTCTGAAACAAAGGGCTACGTTTGCTTTGAAGGTCTGGCAGGGACAAAGCAAGATTCTTTTCCTCCCTGGGGGACAGGATGGCAGCGATACAAGCTAGAAGCATGGGAGTGAGGGGCACAAAGGATAAGTTTAAAGGATACAGTCCAGCCTTTCTTGAGAGAAAGGAGGTCTTATTTTTAGCTTTATAGTCTCCAGGTTAGAAAAACATGCTTCTCCTACTAATTCTGCCCTTTTCCATCCTAGTGGTTTTGATTTACTACATCAACTTGGATATTTACTTGCTGTGCCTACGTGTCTCTTTGTGCTAGCTTCATCTACCCTTGTTGCTACCACTCTGAACAGAAGCAGTTGCAGGTTTGTTCTTCCTTTTTCAGCGGTGTGGAATGTTGGGTTTAGTGTGTTTTTATAGAGTATAATCTCCCAAACAACCTGGTAGATTTAAAGAGAAATTCGAATGTATTCAACCTATGGCTGTGCTATAATCTTGACCATGCTACTGTGAGGCACAGCCCTGCTCAGCCCACCTCCATACCTTATATCCTCCTCCACTGACACCAAATTACTCTTTACACATTCATCACCAACTCTGCCAAAACAAGAGTGCAATTAGTGCAATCTTGTCTTGATTCCTTTATTCTTTAAATTAAAATTAAGCCAAAAGACCAACCTTCAGATTGGCAAATGAAGGTCTACCTGCTTTAAGCAAACCAAATGGATTAAATTCCAGATTCGTAAAACCCATGCATTAGGAAGTAATTATTGGCTTTGTAAGAGGATCTTTTACTTTGCAAAGGAGCAGCTAGAGGATTTGTTTGAAAGCCCTATTGCATTTAAAACAATTTGGTTTACCTACATTTAATTTATACTAAAAGTCCTTCTATTGGTAAAGCCAACAACGTCCTGCAAATGGCCAAAGATGCTAACCACTTACTGAAGAAAGTCTGAACTATATAGGCTGTTGCAACCGTGATGGACATCAACTGGGTCAACAGCAGTTTCTTTAAAAACGAAGGAAAAACAGACATCCACTACATATGCACTAAAACATTTCCACTTTGGAGTAGTAGAATGGTTTGTCAGTCAATGAAGACCTGTTCGACACAGGGAAATGATTATAAACTGCAAATCTGATACCTTGGCTGAGATAATAATGTCACAGTCTTGTTCATGGCTGAATTCTGAAGTGTTGCCCCAATTCTTGGGCTCCGGGCTTGGAAGAATCACAAGCCTTGGCCCGCACGATGGAGAAAGCAATGACAGACACTCACCAAATGTGTGTGAAGAATTTATTGTGAGTACAGTTTAAGGGTGCAAAGCGAAAGTGCATTTCCTAAGGGGAAATGGGATTGTCTCAGTGAGTGGAGAAGACACTGTCTACTTCTATTTTTTCCCTTTTATAGGCTTTATGTTTAGGTAAAGGTTAATTATCACTATTCATAACTATACGTCACTGCTTTGAGGACTGAATTCTTCCTAGGTATGGACGTGACTTAAAGGCTACGTTTTGGTCATTCTTTCTAACATACCTATGGTGGGGAAAGTGCCATAACCTGTTTATGGTGTTTTTCCATTCTTTGACTGGTGGCTAGTGTTCCATGGCCTAATTACCCCATTCTTTAAGACTGAAATAACCATTCCCTCCTTTTATTTTCATGCAACATTTCCTCCTTATTGTTTTTCTACAACAGCTTTCTCCCGTCTGTTTTTCTGATTTCCATTACCTCTCACTTGTTTTTCTATCCCTAACAATATGGTTACTAAGGTACACAAAGGAGAATTCATTCTAATTCAGAATCCTGAGATAAGTAAGAGTTGTAGGGAGGGTCCAGCAGAATTTAAAAAGTAAACATTTTAAATAGTTCCTGTTGTGCATTTTAAACTCATCAAAATGGAAAAACACGGGATGAGTGAGTTAATGAAAAATTTGGAAAGCACAATACACCTGTATCACTGAGGGTTACAGCTTAATTACATAGTTTTTAAAAAATAATAAATCAACATTTTTTAACACCACACCCTATGACCAGCTAGTAAGTTGGGCATTTTCTATTTTATTTAACACAAAGTCATAAATTAACGAACTCAACAATTTAAACAATGGTTAAAGGCAACCTTTATTTAAATGTAGAATTAGAAGCAAAATCTTAGTCCTTTTAGACTGAATTTTTCTGTCTAGTGGTGAGAATTTTACATTTGCAAAGGGCAAATTATTTTGAACTCATGAGTAATTAAATATTGACTTCAGTGCATCTAAAATATTGCTCATTTTACAAAAAGATTATAATTATACATTATATATGCATAATTCGGCTTGGAGGTAAGAGTAAAACCTCATTTCAATTTCACTTATTTCCCCCTAATAGATTTCTAGTGTAAGTGTCTCTCTTTCCTTCCTATCCTTGCATCCCAAAGGATTTTGCCAGAGAAGAACACTCCAGGCCCTTTCTCAGGTGGGTCCGGGAGAGGGTTAAGGGGCACTCGTGCTGTTAGCTGAGTGGCTTTCCTGTTCGTAGAGAAGGAAGAAGGGGCACACATCAGAGTCCTTTCCCTTTTAACCAGGGCTGAATGCCTCAAAACTGAAAATTCACAAAAGACCTGCAATGGGATTAAGTTCTGACCTAAATATCTGCCTCTGGCAGTTTTGAAAACTCTCTGAAGTCAGCATGGCTCACATCTCCCCCCTCTGAACCCTTCCTGTTCCTATCCCTCTCTACCCACGTAGTTCCTTACTCACCTGAGCTCTATTTTTAGGCATGTAGGTCATTCTTTCAAGAACTGACTTATAGCATGACATCATTGCTAGTTACCTACAGTTAGCATTGTTCTCTCATTGTTTCATCCATTCTGTCGTCTCCCACAAGACTACCAGTTAACCGTGGCAGTCACGGCACAGATGCCTCATCCTCCCCCACGCAGTGTGCTCCCGGCCTAAACTGCGCGGGTCAGGGCCTTGGAGCTCAGGAAAGTTCATTCTAACCACTCTAACGTGGTGAGCTCAGGAGGTAAGGGCTTAAAGCAACAGCACATATATAGTAAAGGATACTTCTTAAAGTGACATAAGAAGAGGGGGGAAGTAGCTTAAGATATACATATATTTTTTAATTGTGGATAGCAACTTTTTTTTTAACACATTCCTTGCCAGGAGTCCACTGTGATAATAGTAGTGGCATGAAGGACCCAGGGAAAAGGAAGAGATAGTAAGAGAAGGGTGCTGAAAGGAAAGAGAAAAAGTTTAGCATGAGGTTACTTGCTCCCAAATTTCCCAGGCACTGCTATCTTTGAGGAAGTTGGTTTACAATTACACATCTTCTATAAGCTGTTGCCTTGGGATCCAGAACACGGGCTCAAATTACTGTATTTCTCCTGGAAGGGAGGCCAGTGGCGGCTAAGAAAAAGCGCATGTTTATTCAGGCAGCATTTGATAACCCAGGCGGTCTCCTGAACTTCCTTATATCTATACTTCCCTGCCTGTTAGCCAGCTAGGAGTTGTAAGATGTTAGAGAAAAGCCTGTCGGCATAAGCTACTGAAATGACAACAAACCATACCGGTTCACCAATAATTAGTAGATTCGGCTTTGATAATGAACAAGTAAGAAAGATGATACTGTGTCATTCAATGGTAGCCTCGTAATTTCCAAATGGAAGGGCATCAGGGGTCACAGTTTTCTTGGAAGGACCAGGAGTCAGGGGACATGTCTACAGTGGTGTTTTCACATAGAGCATAACGTTTTCGCTGAGCTTGTGTGCTTGTTCACAGTGGTCGAGAGCTAGCTGACGGAGATTATGGGGGAAGCCCAAGACTCCTCAACACTCCTTATTATGTTGGGCACGAGGGTCTTTTTCAAATATTGTTTCTAACTTCCATGGTACGAAAATTTTAAAAATATATCATTTCTAGAAACTTGGAATGTTTTCAAACTGTCAGCTTCCATCCTTCCTCTTACTAGACTTCACGTATTTTATTTTGAACACCATTGGTATGGTTTTGCACTGGTAAGCAATAGAAGGAGAAAGTTGAGATAAGTATCTGGAAATTCTAATTGAATCTGACATGCTATGTATGTAAACTCGGGCTGCCTGACAGTCTGCAGAACTGCATTTCTTATATCCAATGTCAATAAGCCTGCCTGTTTGAAAATCCCTGCCGTAATTACCTGCCAGGATGCCCGTGTTAGTCATTCCTTGTGTCTAGTTACCCAAGCCGCTGTTACAATGCTACATTGGAAGAAGAACACCCATTGTTTCCCGGTTACAATTTAGTATAGATTTTGTCACGTTACCTAGCCAGTCATCTGCCAGATCCCAGAGGATTGCAATATAGGCTGTGCTAATCTGGACAGAAGACAGTGATTAGAAAATTGTCAAACATGGGAGTTGCAATGAAGGACATCAGAGGGCAATGAACTCTGGGAGGATTACATAAAAAGAAGGCCTAAGAGATGGAAAACTAATTCATCCAGTCACGGTTTTGACTATGGCTACCTCTGCTTTTAGTATATAGTTAGGATTACATTTGGCTGTAATTAACATGTGACATTTTTTGCTCAAGCCAGCAAGAAAGAAAATTATTTTTCTCTTACGTTCTGTAAATTCAGAAGCAGTTAGTTCTAAAAAAAATTATACTCCATAGTGTAAAGGAATCCAAACTCTGTCAACTCTTTTTTTTTTTCCTCTGCCTAATGCGTAATTTCCATTCTCTTGGTCATCTCATGGCTCAAGATAGCTGCTGGCGCTCCAGTCATTGCATTTAAATTCTCACCAACAGAAAGGTGGAAGGGGAAACATGGGGCATAATCCCTCCCTTCCATTTCTGCTTATATCTTATCGGCTAGAACTTAGACATATGCTCTTAAATTTAACTGCAGGAGAAGCTGGCAAGTGTGTCTTTATTTTGGGCAGCCATGTGCACAGCTAAAATTAGGGGTTCTATTACCATGGAAAAAGGGGAGAAAGGATGCTGGGAGACATGAGTCTCTGCCTCAGGGTCACAGCTCCCATATAAGCTGGGTCCACTGTTGTGGTGCAGCATACTTTAGCATCTCTACCAATTTTGTAGCAAGTGTTAGCCAGAAATCTATGATTTATGTCAATGAGGCACGAGACTGGAGAGCCTGTGAGGAGCCAGCAGAGGTGGCAGGGTGGCCAGGGGAGCCAGGGCACACATGGACCTAGCAGTCCGTGTCAGAGGAGAAGGCCAGGACCCCAGGGAGCCTCACAAAAGAACACTGCAGCTATCTCCTGAAATTTCACTCAGTGTTTTCAAGAGCACGTGGAGGTACTCCCGGAACTCAGAAACACTGAGGACAGGGACAGGGACAGGGACAAGGACTTTGCGTCGGATCCAGATCTGACATTAGTCATCAGGGTGAAAGCAAGTGAAACACTGGCTACAAACAGTTAACTTCGATAAGTCACAATTTAAAGAGAAGTTCTTTACGTGTGTTTGGGTATTATTTGGACAGAACAGAGAGAAACACTTTTCTTCTCATAAAGAACGTGTCTGTTCTTCTGCTTGGGAAATCTGATGGTGGTTTAATTATCCCCAATTGAATATTAGCAGCAGGTGAGGTTTGAACTGGTCCTCTTTTAACTCTGCCAGGTATTAACATCAAAGCCTCCTCGGACTTTGTTACTGTGTAACACACTCTGGCATTTCTACTCCACTCTCTTCCTTTTATGCAAAAAAAACTAAAGACATGGAGTTATTTCAAAGTTATGGTCTAAAAAATTAGCGTTCTCATGGTAACATTAATTTATTTCCCCATTTTGCATGCCCTATTCTAAGATTTTGCAATTAGCAGGATAATTGGAAATTTAAAATACCATGGTCAATATGACCGATTTAATGTTTTCTTTAATATGTAAAAACTTAGATGTTGTAATTCCATAGCTTTAGTGCTTTATGGCTTTGTTATTGCCTTTGCAAGGGTTTTGTCTTAATATACATGAAAGTTTATAATAGTCATGCCTACTGACATCAATTTTACTCCTATTTTATGGTAACAAGCAAGCATTCAAAAGCTGAGATTAGCTCTTTGCAATATATGTGATCGAAAGAATGTTGGTGATGTGAATAATATCATTTGAGCTTAATGGCTTTTGTTTCCATTATCAGAGGGCATGGATTATTACTTTCGCATCTGTAGGTAGTATATTCAGAGTAGGACAGTGCCTTAAGCACAGCATGTGGTAGGCAGCAGAGACTGCAAGGCATCTACCCTACTATCCACTCTAGACTTTTACTTTTGTATCCGAAGCCTGATTGAAAAGATGATGAAATTTCTCAGCTTCTTTTGTAGCTAGGTGCAGCCATGGGACTAAATTCTGCCCAGTAAGATTAAGAGGAAGCCCCTTAAAAGGGCAAGGGAATGTTCTTCCTTTCTTTCTGTCATGTAGAATGCAAATCTTAGGTCAGGAAGCGATGCACCGAGGTTGGTGAAACAAGGCAGAAGAAACCTGGATTCTAGAAGACCAGGAGCCACCATGTTAGTCTTGGAGGACAACTCTGGTTTTGTACCTGAGAGAGAAATGAGGTTCTATCTCATGTGGGCCACTATTATATAGGGTTTCCTCAATGAGGCACCCAAGATGAAGTCTAACTGGTAGCCTGGGATTCAGGAACGTGGGATGGAGGATGGAAATCAGAAATAGCAAGGGCCAGGAATCTTTTCTTCTAGAAGTTGCAGGTCCACATTTGAATTGCATAGTGTTAAACTAAATTTGGGCCTCCATACAAGTCCTACCTAAAGAACTGTAACCTAACTTAGGACATAAAGAAACTGAAAACCCAACTTAGGAGTATACTTTGGTAACAAATAGCTGAGTCTCAGCCAATCACTGCAGCTAAACTTCAGTCACTTGCAGGCAGCCAGCTGTTCAAGCCAGGCGCCAATAAGGCAACTGTCAAGTGGGAACCAACCCAGCTCTCTCTGTACCTAACTTCCACTGTCTGTGCGTCAGACAGACAGACAGACGTTTGGCCTGCCCCGGAATCTCACTGAAACTGTCCTGATTCTAGAGGTCGCCTGATTCTTGAATTGACTCTTGATCAATTAAACCGTGTTCAGTTTAATTTGTCTAAAGTTTTTCTTTTAGCTATATTTACCTTCCAAGCTTCCAGACTAAGGGGTGTTATTCAACTTTGTATCCTCTGCAGAGGCTGTGAATAGGTACACAAAAATTGCTATTGAATGAAAAAACAAATGAGTGAACAAAATGAAGAAGTTTCGTTTGGGGTTGTGGGTGTGGAAGAAATGATTTTTATTTATTAAGCCAAAAATGCATGAGAAAACTTGCTTTGGGTACTTAAAAATTAATTTTAAATTTGTAATTAATGAATATGCTTCGACATGATTAATGTATTAATTTCTAATTAATTTCTAACAAATGTATTAAATTCTAATTCTAGTGTATTAAAATATTCTTAAAACTATTCTTTAAACTACCTATAGTTAACTTATCAGGTACGTAGTGAGCACCTATGGGCCTAGCATTATATTGGGTGTATATGAGTAACATTTAAAAATAGCTTCTCATGATGTGATGCGTGATATATGATGGGGGCTACAGAGCCTTATTCTTGCTCTCTCACCCATGGGGTTATTTTTTGGAGGGGGAGGAAGTAAGCCAAATGACAGCATTGACAGTGTGCATCTCCGTACCCCAAGAGTCTCTCTCTCTCTCTCCCTCTCTCTGGCCTAACCAGTACAGTCCATATACTCTCTCCCAGTATGGAGAACAAAGAAGATACCTATAAAACCCAAAGAAACAAACTTCTAATGGTGGACTGTTAGGCACCTTGACCAGTAAAGAGGTATATAAGGAGCAAACCATTATAATATACTCTGGCTCTACCCAAATGTGTTGTAATGAAGGTGGTATTCTACTGTTCCTAGAAGCTCTTTTCCATGCTGCTGTGAGTTCCTAAACCTAAATGTTCTGCAGTAAAGATCCAACCACCAGATGTTTTTCGAGAGCCAGATAGCCAGAGGGGTGCTATCGGCATTCTGGAGTCATCTGAAGGAATGCTGAGCCACTCCTGGAACTATCTTAAGAGCATGTTAACAAGATTATTTCAGACTTTAGGATGTTCCGTTACGCATTACTTGCATTGGGGGAATTTGGGGGAAATGCTAAAGTCAAGTTGGTCAGCCCCTTAGGCTGGGGGTAAGTATGGGAGTGTCTCTAAGTCAGCACGGTTTAATAGAACTTTCTGCAATGAAGGGACTGTTTTATGTGCTGTCCATTGCACGTGGTTATTGAGTACTTGATAAGTGGCTAGTGCAACCAAGGAACTGGATATTTACATTTTACTTCACTTTAAATTATATAAACAGCCACATATGGCTAGTGACTACCAAATTGGATAACACGGCTCTAGAATTTTTTATTCCTAGTTACCATAAATGTGTCTGGAGAGTAAGCACTTAAAATCATATTCAAAGGAGGATGCTGAGGTCAGCCAGGAAAAATGCTGCCAAAATGAGTGGTCATGCACAAGAACTGATGGCAAGGAATCAGAGCTGAGTGCAGAGGGCCACTCGGGGCGGACGGCGACAGGACCAGACTGAGAAGCTGAGGGCAGAGTCCCCAGTGGGAGGCACAGGTCTCACTGGCACATTCCCCTAGACAAAGCTGGGGCCCTTTACTTACAGCTGTATTTGCAAGCGTTCCTAACTTGTAATTTGATTGCTTTGAGCTTTTTAGAAGGTCCAGATCTGATGTCCAGAGCAAAGTGAATTAGTATGGGGATAGAAAGAGATTTTAAGACCACATGTCAGAATGCTCAGCAGATTATATCATGTTGCTAATTGATGTGCTGATATTTAAATACTAAAATACATGTTTAAATCAAATTCAGGTTTTTGCTAATATGCTGTTTTGGGGTTTTCCATGGGGTCTTTTATCTCCTGGTACGAGAGATTTTATTTTGCTATGGGAATCACCAAAAACCAAAACAGAAAACTGGCAATTAAATCAAATATATTTTCGGTTCAGAGTATTTGTAATTGCACCTAAATACTTATTAGTTAACTTTCCCATCTTTAAAATGACAAAACATGTGCAACTCTATTTTTAAAAACAATTCATCAGAAAATCCACCTGACTGTGACTGGCATGTTCTGTTGCCCTGGAGACAGGCTCAAGACTCTGCTCCATTGTTTCAACTTAATGGGACAACACAATAGTCTAGTGTCTTTGGGATCCCGCTGTTTCCTGTGTCTTTAAATTTATCACTATAGATACTGGGTACAATTAACAAAGGCTTTGGAAGGAGGAATCCTGAGAGCATTTGACATCACTGAATCATGCCTTTCTAGTTTTTCTCAATGTGAGGCTTTCTTTGGAATTGTAGGGGGAAAAAAAATCAGGGGAAAACGTAATCACATAGGGAGCTGGTCTTTGAAAATCCTTAAAGTGAAAGGAGTCCTCTAAGAATTCCTATTTCTCAGCCAAGGCTCTGAACGGCTTAGACTACTGGGGCTCAGGACGTGGGGAAGCGAAAAAACATCTATGCTACTGCAGTCTTATACTTGTTAGATCAGAAGTGGTTTTGATCCTTTGCAGAGAGGCTCATATTTAAGCACATTGGCCACACCTACACGTGGCAGAAGGCAGCCTATGTTCAAGCAATTGTGTCACTCACTGGGGGTGGGGCGGAAGCAAGAGAGCCAATCTTGTGCATGCACACTGTGAT
The DNA here is from genome assembly GCA_963574435.1 of Cheirogaleus major. NCBI lineage: Eukaryota > Metazoa > Chordata > Mammalia > Primates > Cheirogaleidae > Cheirogaleus > Cheirogaleus major. Next base: position 27,121 of record CAUYPO010075756.1, read on the forward strand.
TGGCAGGGAAGTCGACCTCTCCAGTTGCGGGGACAAAACCATTCAGGGGAAGTGTTCCCCACTCCGGAGAACTCTGATTTTGCTAGCCCATTTCCTGGGTCTTGTTACGTAGACTACTTGGGTAATGTGTGAATTGAAAGTAAATGAGAAAGGATGGCTTGATTGGCACTGGAAAGGGCCGAGACCCACTCTGTGCTACCTACCCAAGCCCGACTCCCAATACTGTATATTGAATCAGAGTCTCCACAACTGAAGCGAGGCTGTTTCTGTGTTGAAAGAGCTCCCCAAATGATTATTATATTACTTCCTGGTAAAGGGCCATTACCCTAATGGATGCAACCCCGGAACAGGTATGCTCAGGAGTAGGCAGGACAGCAGTGTGCATAGGGGTGGGGGGCAAGGGATTTGGGCAGTGGGGACAGCAATAAAAACTGTCCATAGTACAGAACATTGTTACTCACAGTGGGGTCTGTGGACTCTAAGTGTCATCTGGGAGCCTGTTTAAAAATGCAGACCCTCAGGCCATATCTAAGACCTGTGTGCTCATAATCTGCATTACAACAAGATGATAAATTCACAATGTGCATATTCAAATTTTGAGAAGCACAGGCCTAGTGAAAAAGGGGGTCTAGGACTTCCAAATCCTACCATTACCAGTTTCTAGCTGTGGCAGACACACAGGAAGAGGCAGGGCTGTGAAGTTAGACTGCTGCTTCACACACCGCTGGCCACCCACGCTGGCCCGAGGCCATGAGCAAGATGCGTGCGTGCCCTCGGCTCCCTCATCTGTCCCCTGCAGACGATAACGTACCTGCAGCACTGGTTTGCTATGAGGATGAAATAATAAGTCCAAATAGAGCACTTGTCTGGAAGGTAGTAAGTGCTCAAGAAATGCTAGATGCTCATGGTTTTTTCCTTAGATGGTATGATGTCAGACAAGCCTCCTAACCTCTGTCTGGGCCTCAGCTTCCGCAGCAAGAACGTGAGATTGATGTCAACTAGTCCCTGGGCTGTGGGGAGATCTGTTAATCCTCTGCAGCTGCGAGGATGCTGTTACCAGCAGCCTATCAGAGGAAGAAGGACATGTGTGAAGGTGAGATTTGAAGCCAGTCCTGGCAAGAAGGCAAACCTTGGATGGTAGGAGAAAGCCCTGCATGTGTTTAGACCACCGAGGTTTTTCTGAAGCCCACTGAAAATCAGGCCACCCTCAATATGGGATAAGGTGAAAGGTCAGTGGGGTCATGTCATCCTATCCTTTTCTTATTCTCTCCACTTCCACCTAGGGACTGGACTAGACCACCATGAAGGGATATTTGCTCAGTGGCTGGTGAGTAAACAATTTTGTTAGGATTCTGGCTGGCACGAAGCAAGGAGCAGCAAGCGGGGCTTTACCGCCCTGGAGCTTGTCCTAGAGCCCCCACGACTTTCCTTTTGCTTTTTTGTCTCACTCCTCTCTTCTTCTGACACCTATAGTCCCTTTGTAAGATACATTTCATCATTTGGGGACCACGAGACACTCCCTTGCTGTGTGGCTTGCTTAGTGCCTAAGGGGCAGAAAAGCTGACCCTGGATTTACCGCCCCCACTGGGCAGACTTTCAAGGTTTTTGCAGCAAACATCACATTTTTCATCTATCACAGGGTGCTGGACAGAAGCATAGTGAGTCATCCCGAAGTGCCCTGTCAGTGCCAAGGAGTTAATGCAGCCATTGCTGGGGCCCCTAGGGACCCCCAGAAGAGCCTGTCTGAGAATATGCCCCAGTTTGGAAGGAAAATGATTCGTGCTGATTCCTACCCCACTAACTGCTTTGTTCCTAGTGCTCTTTTACCGCCTGCCTGCAGCTCCAAGGACTGAGCCCACAGCCTCTCTTCTTTTGCCATCCTACTCCTCCAAATCAGCCTCTACGGGTGTCCCACATCCTCCGAAATTACAGTCGCAAAATCTAAAACCCAGGTCAACACTTGAGAAGTGAAAGTTCTGCCGAACAAGTCTTTCCTTTTCCCTTTAATAATCTGTTCCCGCATCTGGAACCATCCATAGAACCTTTGATAGCAAAATGCCCACCTCATAGGGGCACGGGTACACTTTGCGTCTTAGCCGGAGCAGAGATGCCAGCCTTGCCCCGGAGCCCTGACCAGTGTCCCATCCCCTGAAGGAGATTCTAACCCTGCCCCACCTGAGCGGTTCTATTGTCCTTCGAGTTGGGTGAAGAACTCTCTGTTTCAGGAACAGTATTAGTTACTGTTCAGAATAATGCACATTTGTGGTGCTCCAAGATATTAAATAATAATTATTTATATTAGTAAATAATAATGCCCAGTTTCTCCTGATGCTCTCTGGGAAGACAGAGTTCTGAAACCGACTTCGTGTGGCGAGGACTAGATTGCTTGGTGGGGAGAAGCAGCATCCGCCAGTCTCAAGGACCAGGTGTCAGGAGTTGCTCCCTGGGCAACGGCAGAGCCCGGGCAACGGCAGGTCCTCTTACTTTCCAGAAAGCAGACTGTACGGCACATTGGGAAGGTCGGTTCTATGGCAGAACATCCAGTTGTGGTGTACGCTGGTCTCTCTGGGGTCCTCTAAGGGGATTCCATGTCAGGAGGTAAACTCTCGGAAGGAAGGAGGGCCCTTGTGGCTTTGCACCCAAGCTGATGACCCAAGGCAGCTGATTGGCTCCCATTTTCCAACGTGAGGCTGGCTTCCGGATCCTTCCTGCGGTGCTGATGACCCGGACCCTGGTCTGTCCTGTGAGCCCTGCCATCCTGGTCAGAGGTGAGGAGGCGGCGCAGACTCCATCACTGCTCAGCGGCTCAGGCTGCTCTGAGACAGTTTTGTCCTTCAAAACAAAAGTGTCTCTTGATTTAAAAGAAAATGCTGCTCCCAACTTCTTAGTTTACTGTTTATGGGTAACAAGTCTCCCATTCACTGTCCAGAGGGTCTCTTTCTCTGGGGCCCCAGAGAAGGCCTCATTGTTAGAAGACTGGAAAATGACAATGTAGGACGGGGGCTTAAATGCTTGGAGACGAGCCCCTCCCTCTTCTTTCAGACAGACTTGCTCAGACGTGAGATTCAGCTTTCTCTTTTGTGGCGTCGACGCATTTGACCTACTGCCTGTGTCATTCATGTTAGACCAGGTGAAAAATGCCTGCAGTAAAAACAAGCCGTGGTTTCCCTTATTTATGATACTCTCCTTCATCTGGACACAAACAATTACGTCTTAAACCCCTAAGACACACTTACATAAAGAATGGGGGAATCATTTGAAGATAAGTGATAAAGTTCTCCAAACAGAAAAGAATGTGTTATTTGGATGAAAGTAGAACTTCAATTGGTCCATTTTTCTGGGGGAAGAAAAGGCTCTGGGCTAAGATCTCCTTAAGTCATTACAGCAGATGACCAGGAACATGACACACACATAAAAACCCAATTCTGAAGAGAAATGAAAACACCAGCTTTGAACTACACCCTCCTAGTCCTGTTCTTTCAGCTGTCTTTTCTCTGTAGGTGCCTCTAATATCTGTGTCTCTAGATTCTTCTCTCTGGAGATCCAGTTCTATCTTCCCCATGGTGTGCTGGATTTGTTCACCTGTGTATCCTGCTGCCCCCCAAATTGAATGGGGTCCAGACTGGACTCAACCTTCCCCTCCAGAAGGGCACTTCCTCCAGAATGCCCTATTTCTGCTAATGGTAGCAGCTATCATTGCTGAATGTTGCCAATTCTATTTCTTTAGTGATTGCATAATCTTCTCCCTCCCTTTTGTTCCCACGACACGAGATGAGGCCCTATAAACCGCTTCCCTTGACAATTGCAATAGGTGCCTAACCTGTCTTCTCACATCCAGCCTTGTTTACTCCAGTCCTTTCTATACAAATCATGGCAAAATACTTTTCCTAAAGCTCAGCTATAATTATATCATATCATTCATATACTGGACATTTGTCATTTGTGGCTGCCCAAGATCTTTGAACATCCTCCCATATTTTGGGTCACGCCTTTCTAAAGTGTAAGCCTCATATTTCCAGACTCCCTTGCAGCTAAGGCTCAGGTATATCCTTTCAGTTCTGTAAATCACAGTTATCTCAGGTTCCTGCAAGAGATGTAGACCCAACAGTCAGTAACATGGGAAGATTGCTAGGTGCAGGGATCCATTCTTCTGTTAAATACAGTATGGGAAGTTTCTGGAGCCTCAGGGGTATCAGTGGTATGTGTTTTCACTACTGCAGCTCTTGCTACCTAGCTTCAGAGCCCAGCTGTTTAGCTCACCCGATGATTCTGTAAGCTACTTAATTTTGCTTGACGACTTCTCTTTCAGCTTAGACTAGGCAGAATAGATTCTGGTGTTGGCAACTAATACATAAAAAATTAAAAAATAAATATTGAATGGCTTCTTACTGCCTAGTGAAATAAATACATTCTTCCCAGCCTGGCGTCCAGATTTCCCCATGAGAAGGTCTCTGCTATAGTTTGGATATTTGAACTTCTAAACCTCATGTTAAAATTTGATCCCAGTGCTGGAGGTGGGGCCTAGTGGGAGGTGTTTGAGTCATGGGGGCAGATCCCTCATGAATGACGTGGTGAGTTCTTGCTCTGTTATTAATGTTATTAAGTATGAAATGTACAGTTTCCTTAAGTACTAAGTTTGGCAGTTGATATCTCTCATATTTCACTATGATGCTTCTTGCTTTATTTTTATTGTGAAGGTACATCCTCATTCTTTCAAATGCATGGTTTGGCTTATGATTACCTTTAAAATGTTTTTTTTAGAGGAAGTTTTGTGAAACCATGGATAAGGCAAAAATTCGTGTCATTTTTGAATATGACTTCCATTGTGGAACCAATGCAGCACAGACAGCTTGAAATATCAGCTAAGTATTTGGAAAGGATGTGGCTAATGAACTCACAGTATATCAATGGTTGGAGAAGTTCCAGTCTGGTGATTTTATTATTGAAAACAAGCCACATCGGCGACCTGAGACCAAGGTGGATGATGATGAGCTGAAAGCTATAGTGGAAGTGAATCCATCTCAACCTACACATGAATTAGCAGCAAGGTTTGATGTTACTATTCCAACAATATTGAACCATTAGAAACAAATCAGCAAGGTAAAGAAGCTGGGTAGATGGGTTACTGTATGCTCTTAAATGAGCATAATAAGATAAATCATCTCAAAGCTTGCCTTTATTTGCTGTCACGACATAAAGGTGAACCATTTCTGCACCATATTGTTACATGTGATAAAAAATGGATTCTTTCTGACAATTGCAAGAATTCAGCACAATGGTTGGGTAAAGATGAAGTGCTGAAAGACAGTCCAAATCCCAATATTCATCAAAAAAAGCTAATGGTGTCTGTTTGGTGGTCCAGTGCTGGTATTATCCACTCCAGCTTCATGAAACCTGGTCAATTGATTACAGTGGATGTCTACTGCAGCCAATTGGATGAAATGATGAGGATGCTTGCCATTAAACAGCTGAAATTGGTGAATAGAGACAGGCCAATCCTTCTGCAAGACAATGCTCGACCACATGTTGCACAAACAACGCTGCTCAAACTACAGCAGCTGGACTTGGAAACTCTCCGTCATCCACCATATTCACCAGACCTTGCACCAACCAACTACCATTTCTTCCAGGCTTCAGGCCACTCCTTGCAAGGAAAAATATTCAATTCTCAACAAGCTGTGTAAAATGCCTTTCACGATATCATTGCCACTTGATCTCCAGTCTTCTTTACTGCTGGCATAAGCAAGCTACCGTTAAGATGGCAAAACTGTATCGTTAGTTTAGGTGCATACTTTGATTAATTATACTGCTTCTTGTTTGAGATATAATAAACTAAACTTTTTAGTCCAAATCAGACATTTCATATTTAATGACCTAATAATTCTTGCAAGAGCTGGTTGTTAAAAAGAGCCTGGCACCTCCCTACTCTATTGCTTCCTCTCTCACCGTGTGGTCCCTGCAGGATGGCTTCTTTTTGCCTCCTGCCACGACTGGAGGCAGCCTGAGGCCCTCATTAGAAGCAGATGCTGGTGCCATGCTTCTTTCATGGCCTGCAGAACTGTGAGCCAAATAAACCTCTTTTCCTTACAAATTACCCAGTCTCAGGCATTCCTTTACAGCAACACACAAAAACAGACTAAGACAATCTCAAACCCACAGACCTTTCAAGGCCATCGTATTTGTTTTTCTTTCACTCCTATTCATTGTTGGTATGTGCATTTTCTCTGACTTCATGATTTTTCCCCCTTAATCTTAGTTTTTCCGCATTAGCTTCTATTTTGGTTTAACTGCTTATTTCCTAAAACAACCACCAGGAGCAAGCTTTTTATGATGAGGACATTTCAAACTTCAGTCTGCATTTCTCTCCTCTTGAGATTTTTAACCATTGACATCAGCAGCTTCTAAAGGTCAAAAACATGCTAATGTATGTCCTATATAAATATGAAGCCCATCAAATCTTGCCTGGGAGAAAATTCTAAAATATTAAAGGGGAACTTTGCTATCATCAAAAAGCATTTTTGATGATGTCTTTTTGCACACCTTTCATTTTTTTTTTTCATATTCTCATTTCTGTGACTTTGTCTGTAACATCAAACATGTGAATGAAAAGTGAAAAATTCAATCAAAGAAGTTTTTCATGTTATGCAGATAAAACATCTGGAAGACAATTTCTTCTTTCCCACCATATGGCTGTTCTTGCATAGGCATGGTCTGTGTCATTTGCCAAGATGATAAGAACTTCCTTATCTTGGTTCATCCTTCACCTTCACATGAATTTAAAAAAAATCTTTAATTTTTGAAAAGCTCACCCTTGACAAAGGCTTCATGGAACCTTTCAGAACACCCATGGAAAGAGATGCAATATTAATTGCAAACTTACCTCTTCCTAGCGTTGCTTTAATGATGTTGGAAATCATGAGACAGAGGTTTCCCTTCTGAATTGAAGAAAAGGGAGTTTGGGTCAGTACAGCATGCTCCTGATTTTGCTAAACCCCATGAGTACGGAAGGAATTGTTCGAAATCAGTCCTTGACCCTCTGCCAAATGTGGTTCATGCAAGGCCTCGATGGGCACCGTAGTTCATTGTCCGCCTGCAGGGCCCAGTGCTGCCTGTGACCGTGGCCTTGGCTCTGGCCGATGGCCGATTGCTCACAGGGACTCTGAACCATACTGTTCTCATTAGTAGCAACAGGAGCCCTCGCGACTGCCACGGTTTCCCAAGCGGTTGTAGCAATACTGCCCCACTTCACGTTGATTTTCAACACTCTGTACGAGATCTATTCACAATTTAATAGCTTCCTTTCTCTTGGCAAAGAAGACATTTTTCTAAGGTCTGAAGTTATCCGTTGGTGCCAAGTTCATTTAAACTCATTGTCCCTATTCTTCCCCCATTCTCACTCCCCATGTGTGCCACAAATACCACTATGAATGGCAGCATCAGCAACTGAAACCCAAGTGTACCAAGGATGAAAACCAAGAACTTTTACGCTACCAGGTGACAGCCCTTTGGATGACATTTTAAAAAGATTTTAACCATACCAGCCTTGTTATGTAAATGGCAAACACCATGAAAAATCTACTGCCAACATTTTATATGTCTTTATTGATTGAATTTTAAAGAAAAAAATACAAAGCTTTCTTTCATCTGTTTTAAATTAAATTTTCTTCATTCTGCATAGATTAATTGCCATTACCATATATAGACCACTGATTTTGTCTTTGTGAACCTATTGGAAGTTCCCGTGACAGTTCACTGTCACATTAAGGGGCTGGCATTTTTATATACATAAAACATATTATATAAAAAAAGTATAATATATGATAAAAAGAATTTATATATTTAAATATTTATAAATAGATTTGTGAATTAAATATAAATTAATATATTCAGTTATAATTAAATATATTACATTTATATATAAGAATATATATAAATAAGAAAATCACTAAAGGCTCCCCCTCTAGTGTGATGAATGAGATGTTCATCATTGAGCCTACGGAACAATCACTTGTTGGTTAGGAGATTGTAACATTCGCATTTACTCCGAACTTTGCTAACTGTTCTGTTTCCCGATCACCAGTGAGCTGGATGTGACAACTTGGGACCTGTGGGCCTCGATGAGATTTTGCAAAAGAGGCATTCACCATCTTCCAGCATGTTTCAGGACCGGTCAAGCTTGGCCACACAACCTGGACAACAGTGTTGCTGGGGCAGATTGAATCTGTTAACTGGTTAATCATCTACCTCATACAGACTTGAACAAAACTGGAAAATCTTGTCATGTGGTTGCCAGATGCTCTAGAGAAAATTGAGATGAAAACACTAAAGTTCAGTTAATACTTTAATAATTTGGGTTTTATTATTTTACAGAGCTTTCTCGGGTAGGGATCGAACATACATATATATATATATATTGTCTGACTCCCTATTCAAAAATTTATTAAACTACAACTTCATTCAATTTAAGATGCTACTCAAGATGTCATCTCCTGGAGTCCTGTGACGATTGGCAGGAATGAAGTGATTATAAAGCATAACCCTTTAATATTGCAGATTCCGTCGGGCTGATCTCAGAGGTATCATAAATATCAAAAGATAGAAAAGTAACTTGGGGTGAACTTTATGTATGTAACCATTGGATCTTTATCATGCAGCTGAACTATATCAGAGATTTACTGTTTGGGCTGAGCACCATGTACAGAACGGGCGCTCATTGGTTATACTCTGGTGGCACTTCTAAGTCATATTTATGCTTGAACTCTGCGGGAGGTGAGTGTATCTTATCAGACCATCATGAGCTTTTTAGTGCCTGGTAAGATCAGGACCATGACGGTGTAGTGGAGGTCCTTCAACCAATCACCACCCACATGGAGCTGAGCAGTATGATGGAATGGGCTCATTACATACTGCCAGAGGCCCTGGACTTAAATGCCAGTTCTGCCACTTATGAATGATTTGACATTGGACAAATCTCTTGACCTTTCTTATTTCTCATATGCAAAATGAGGACAATCACACATTCTTTCTAGGCTTATTTGAAGGATGAATTGGAATAATATATGTGAGTAAATATAGGTTTTAATAAGCCTTAGATGAATCTAAATCTGGACCCCAGATCACCAAACACTAGACCAATGTTACTGCCACCAACACTAGAGCAAAGGAGTATGCCTGGGGAGTCCTGGAAAATGCAAAGATCTCTTTGATTCCTGATTTACTTTGGAAACTCCAGTGAAAGGAACAAGGCCTCAAGGTACCAAGTTTCAGAAAGACATGGTTTGGTTTGGAAGTCTCTGGGAAATATTGGAAGAGGAATTTACTTATTCTGCCTTCTGGGATACCCTTCAGAGTGGTCTGGGAACTCTTGCAATCATTCTCCAGAAACCTTTCCAGATTGAACAGGACCCTCAGGCCTCTTTGCAGTGAACCAGAATCCTTTGGCATGTCCTGGGACTAGAATGAACTTCCAGGGGTCAAGAAATCCTCCTTGGCCTGAAATTGCTAAAGTAATGTGCATTGGATTATCCTAAGCAGCACAAGATCAGCTCTTGTTTGCCCACATATCAGAGGGCTGGCTCCTTATTCTTTAGTAAGTCACCACTTCCTTAGTGCAGAGGCGCCCTCGTGATCTAAAGGGAGGAGTTGGAAGTAGAGAGTTCAGGGTTCTCCTCACTGTCCCCTAAGCAGGTGGCCTTGGCCTGTGTGCATATGGCCACACTCCTACCCATTCCCTGTTCCCTTCCATTTCCCTTGGGCCCCCTGCCTAGGTGTCTTGCCTTTCCCATCTGGTCTCCACATCCCTGATTCTTGGATCTTTGAGATGCTCCCCTGCTGATTGGTTTTTCTTCCCTGGCACTTCCCATCCAGTGCTTTCATGGATAACTGTTTTGTGACCTTTCTGCCCTGCCACTTGTAGTGCTGGGATATCTGGCCTTGTTGGTCCTCAGTGAGCAAGTAGACGACACAGGGCAGAATGTCAGCTGTCAGGTGAGTGAGGGGCAAACCCACTACCTTTCTGGCCAGGTGGGAGGATAGCCCTTCTTGACACTAGGCTGGTCTGTCCTGCAGGGAGTGCTGTCCAGTCCAGACTCTCTCTGCATGCAAGTGATCTTCTTACGTGCAGAACTGGATTCAAGTCCAGGGCCTCTGGCCATATGTTCAGGGGAAGGTGGAATCAAGTGCCAGCTCATGACTGCAGAGTACCTTTCTGATTATTGCATTTACCTCGTTCATTCTCACCGTGTCATACCGGGACCATGCAAAGCAGGTAAAAGCGGGGAGATCTGACCAGAGAGAACCATGATGAAGTAAAGAGGAAAAGGCCTGGGGGTGATGGGTCAATTGATTCGATTTCATATACATTTATATCAGCTCTTCTACCCAAAGGCAGAACAAAATCAGAATGCAGGAGCACTGAGAGTCAGGGAGCAAATTTAGAGAAATCCAGGCTGGAATAAGAAAACACCTTTTAATCCTTTCTGCCCTTGCTTTCGACAGGGGACTCCTGCCCTTGGGTGGAATGTCGAGCATGTCTGTTTCAGCACTGTTCTTCAAACTGGGTCGCCCATTAGAACATGTGTAATCAATTTAGGGGTTAAGAACCAATTTCTTTTAAATATTTTTTAATTGAAGTATAATTGTGATATTGTGATTTATAATAAGAAATATATATTTGGTTTACATCCTGTTTCCTGGCCTACAGCTTCTAAAACCCTTGGAATCTCTGAAATAATAAGTGTCTTGTTGAATGTCAATAAATGACTGATGGGCTCCTAGATAGCTCAGGGCTCCTAGATAGCTCAAGATGTGAGCTGGTTGCCAGGGAACCAATCTTGTGGTTTAAGGGTTGGAACTTCCAGCCTCATCCCCTGACCTCTGGGGAGGGGAGAAGGGCTGAGGTTGAGTTGACCACCAATGGTCAATGATTTAATCAATCGTGCCTACATAATGAAACCACCATAAAAACCCAAAAGGACAGGGTTCAGGGAGCTTCCAGGTTGCTAAACACGTGGAGAGAGAGAACATGGAAGAACATGGAAGCTCTGTGTCCCTTCCCACGTGCCTTGTCCTATGTATCTCTTCCATCTGGCTGTTCATCTGTCCTTTGTCATATCCTTTATAATAAATGGGTGAACATAAGTAAAGTGTTTCCCTGAGTTCTGTGAGCTGTCCTAGCAAATTATTGAACCCAAGGAAGGGGTTTCAGAAATCCTGGGTTATAGCTGGTCCATCAGAAGCACAGGACACAGCTTGGGGCTTGTGATTGGCATCTGAAGTGGGGACAGTTTTGTGGGACTGAGCCCTTAACCTGTGAGATCTGACTCTATCTCCAGATAAACAGTGTCAGAACTGGGCTGAATTATTGAATTGGACTCAGTTGGTGTCCACTGGAGAATTTCTTGTCATATGGGGAAAAATCCCCACACATCTGGTGTCAGAAGTGAAGTGTTCTGTGTTATGTTAAGTGCATACTAGGAGAAAACAGTTTGTTTTTTCTTATTATATGATATTATATACAATAAAGTACATAAATCTCAAATGCATAGCTCGGTGATTTTTAAAATATATGTATATACCCATGTAATCGACACCCAAATAATGATATAGAATGTTTCCCACACCCAGAAGTTTCCCTAATGTGACTACTCAGTCACTATTCATCCACCCCTAGAGACAACTTCTGTCACCATAGATCAGTCTTGCTTATTCTTAATAATCATATAAGCAAAATCATACAGTATATACTCTTTTGTCTGGTTTCTTTCACCCAAACATTATGTCCATATGGTAGTAGGTCATTCTTTTTCTTATAATTTTATTGTATGACTACACTAGTTTCTTATAGTATTTTATTGTATGACTATACCATAATTTTAAAAAATTAAATCTGTTGATTAACATTGGGTTATTTCCTGTTTTGTGCTGTTATTTTGCATATCCTTTGGTGGACACATTCATTCATTTTTCTTGGGTATTGTTGAAGTCAAAATAATAATGTACAGATGAAACTCTAAATTTAGCTTTTTATTTGGGAAGAAAGAGTTGTAAGGCTAGGTGTGGTGGCTCACACCTGAGCCGAGGGGTTTGAGGCTGCAGTGAGCTATGATGATGCCACTATATACTCCAGCTTGGCCAACAGAGTAAGACCCTGTCTCTAAAAAAAAAAAAAAAAAAAAACAGTAATTCAGAGCATTCATGCAGACTGGGTGGTCTTCAGGATGTCCAAAGAACACAGAGGAGGTTGGAGGTTTTATAAACAAGAGAGATGTTATATATTGCTCTCTGAGAAAGTTCCCTGTCACTAGTAAGGTTCTGGGGAACTGGTGAGCTCTCACTGCTGAGCAGCTGAGGGTGGGCAAAGTTAGTCCTAGACTGCAGCAAGTTATTTCAGCAGTTGTAGATATAACTGATCTCAGGTAACAACAGGCAGTTTCAGCAGCTGGACTCAAAGAGAGTTACATTTCTAGAACAATGTTATGTGCCCCAAGTGCTTTTTTTCCCCTGGCTTCTTGACTGTTTCAGTTGGGTCTGGCAAGAATGATCCAGTTCCTATGATTAACTTTCAAGGTATATTTCTAGGAGTGGAATGGCTGGGTCCTAGGGTAGGGGTGTATTTACCTTTATTAAATACTACCAGTTTTCCAAAGCTGACCAGCTCAGTACAATAGCCATTGGCCCATCCGCATGGTGATTTAACTTTAAATTTCACTTAATTTAAAATAAAAAATTCAGCCTTCAGTCACACCGGCACATTGGCTATTGCTCAATAGCCACATGTGGCTAGCGGCTCCTGGGATGCACAGTGCAGATATAGAACGTTTCCATCATCACAGGATGTTCTATTGAACAGTGATGTTCCAAACTGATTTCTGGCATCTTTCAAAAAATAAAATCAAATAGAAAGCATCAGAATGTATTATACAGAGTAAGGATAACCACTGTTTCACAAGTCTTTTGTTTCAGTAACACATATGTGGATGTGTGCCTTTGGTTGTAGTGTAAACTGTATTTCTCTTCATGTGGCACAGTAAAGCCACTGTTACAGGGACAGGCTCTTGTTATGTTTGGCTAGAGATGCGGAGAGCAACAGAAAAGGCAATAAGGGACTATTAGGAAAGAGGATAAATAGGGATTTTTGTGGACCAAATAAGATTTTTGTAAACCCAATGCCTCTTAATATTTTGTGCAAGACTGTATAGAGTATGAGTTCATTTCTGTAAGTATACATAGACTCTTGTAAGTTTATTCTTCCAAATGAGTAGGGGAGACTGGCACTGTATAGCTATAGATGTTGTTCTCAGTTTTCCATACCCTTCCCACCCCATCGCATCACTTCCTCTGTGACGTTTACTGGCCATGCATGGGGCTGGTTCAACAGGTTGCATCAGAGACCATCGGGTACATCCAGGATGTTGTAAACTACCACATCACCCCAAAGAGAACTGCCTCTGTGAAGTCAATATCAATGATAAGTGAAATGTCAAATTCCCTCCGCATGCTTTAAAAGTCTGTGTGCCATATGGTCACCTCTTCTTCTGGTCGTAAAGTACATTGCAGATGTACTTTGAAAGCTCGTTTAATATAAACACTACCCCAAATTATTTTCAACTTACAAGATGTTCTCAATATCAAATTATTGCTTTAATCAGTGAACAGTGATTCTCACATAGTTTTAACAGTTGAAAATATTCGATAACCAGAAACACGCAGAAAATTAAGCAATTTTTCACAACATCCTGAGCAAAGTTATACAAAACTCTCGTTAATTTCAGCATGCTTGTATAGTTAGCATCAAATTCCAAGTTTGGTTTTGAGAGCCAGTCTCAGGTGATGGCCCTAGATGGGTCAGGGAGGTCCCAGTGGCCTTGGGAAACCTTCCATCCTTGGTCACCCCTGGCCTGAAGGCTTCAGGATGATGATGTGATTTCAGCAGCAAGTTTGCTCCACAGTGTGCTGAACCTTGCTGGAGCTGTCCGACTACATGGAGGATGTAGCAGCATCCGGGTCCAAGGGCATGTTGTGAAAATCAGGCTGACTGAATGGATTGGGAAGATTTGGTGCAAAGATCTTTCCTCATCTGCTGACATTTTCTTTCTCTTCAAGAATATTAGTGGCTAAGCCTTCCTTTGATAGATGTATTCTTGAAAAGTCATGTACATTACATTTATTGTTTTTTTTTTTTTTTTTTAGAGACATGGTCTATGTTGCCTGGGCTAGAGTACAGTGGCTATTCATAGGCACAATCATAACACACTGCAGCCTCGAACTCCTGGCCTCAAGCGATCCTCCTGCCTCCGCCTCTGGAGTAGCTGGGACTACAGGTGCGTGCCACTGTGCCCAGCTCTGATACATTGAATCCTGGTTCCTCTTGTCCAATACTACAGCATCAGTTTTATAAATGCCCATTCCTGATTGCTCTTCAGTTAAGCATTATTTCCCAATAGCTCAGCTTATTTATTTATTTATAAATTGGCAAATACAAATTATATATATTTATCCTGTACAAAATGTTTTGAAATACGTATACATTTGTGGAATGGATAAATTGAACTAATTAACATATGCATTATTTCTCATACTTTCCATTTCTTTGTGGTGAGAACACTTAAAATTCACTCCCTTAGCAGTTTTCCAGAATATAATACATTGTTATTACCTATATAGTCAGCATGTAACAATAGAGCTCTTGAACTTATTCCTCCTATCTAACTGAAATTTTGTATCCTTTGACCAACGTCTCCCCAACAACCCTCACCCCTGCCCCCTAAACCTTGGTAACCACCATTCTACTCTCTGAGTTCAACTTTTTAAAATTGCCCATACAAGTGAGATCATGTGATATTTGGGTTTTTGTGTTCCTGGCTTATTTCACTAATGTCCTCTAGGTTCATCCATGCTGTCACAAATGATTTCCTTCTTTTTTTTATGGCTGACTAGTATTCTGTTGTATGTATGTACCACATTTTCTTTGTCCATTCATCCATCAGTGGACACTTAGGTTGAGCCCATATCTTGGCTATCATGAACAATGCTGCAGTGAGCATGGGAGTGTAGATATCTCTTCAACATACTGATCTCATTTCCTTTGGATATCTACCCAGTAGTGGGATCACTGGGTCATATGGTAGTTCTAGCTTCAATTTTTTTGAGGAACCTCCATGCCGTTTTTCATAATGACTGTACTGATTTATATCCCCACCAACGGTGTTCCCATCAACAGCGTGCAAGGGTTCCTTTTCTCCACATCTTTGCCAATGCATGTTGTCTTTCATCTTTTTGGTAATAGCCATTCTGACAGGTGTGAGGTGATATCTCACTGTGGTTTTAATTTGCATTTCTCCGATGATTACTGATTTGAGCATTTTTCACATACCTGTTTGCTTTCTGCATATCTTCTTTTGCAAAATGGCTACTCAGTTGAGTGAGTCCTTTATTATTAGCAGCTCCCGCAAGAGTTCCCTTGGTGCTGATTGTTAAAAAGAGTCTGGCGCCCCCTCCCCCCACTCTTGCTTCCTCTCTCTCAAGGTCTCTGCACATTCCAGCTTCCCTTCACTTTCTGCCAGGAGTGGAAGCTTCCTAAGGCTCCCATTGGAAGCAGACGTTGGTGCCACGCTTCTTGTACAGCCTGCAGAACTGTGAGCCAAATAAACTTTTTTTCTTTATAAATTACCCAGTCCCAGGTATTCCTTTATAGCAACACAAAATTACTAAGACAGCTGTATCAATTCTAAGCTGATCTACTGTGGTGTTCCATCACCCCACCCCCCACCCCATGACATACAACTGATGAGGTGACATCGCATTTACTAAGCCCATCTTCATAAGACTTAGTTTTCTATGGTAATTATTATATGGTCTAAATTCAAAGTCTGAGTCTAAATTTTAAGACTCTTGGCACCCAACATGATACATAAAAAATAGAAACTCACTGTAGTGGCCTCTCTTGAGCCAGGCCAGATGTCTGTCATCCATCAGGGCACTCCTTGCCTTTGGGCTCACACATGGCCTTGGAATCTTCCTCAACACAATGCTCCAGGCACCCACTAACAAATAATTAGAATTAGTGTGATGAAACCCACTTGCCAGCTCTGGAATCTATCATTTATTGGTAAGTTCCCCTTTAACTAATTTTACCAGCTTTAGGCTGATAAGAAATCTGTGATGAAGTCATTGATCTGGAATGCTGGTCTGAGCCTGGCCAGGGCACATTTGCAGTGTGTTCTTTAGCTAAATGGATTGTTCTTTAGCTAAATGGATTGTCATCATTTTATCCCTTCACTATAGGCATATCAGAGAGACACCGTAATATGGTGCAGACGGACCTGAATTCAAAGTCCAGTCTTGCAACTTACTTGCTATATAACCCTGTACAAATTACTTAACCTCTCTGAGCTTCAGTTTCCACAGCTGCAAAAAGAGAACTGCAAAACCTCAGAGAGTTGATGTGATCATGGCAAGATATATTAACATAGTGCCTTGGCACATTGCAAGCACCTGATAAATGCTAGTATGTAGTTGTAGCATTTTCAGTTGGTGTGACCTGCCAGTATTAGGTTCTGCTGTGATGGAATTTAAATAAAGACGTACATTAGTGATGGGAAACGTAACCTCAATCCTATAGTTGGAACCTATGAGGAGATGTCCACTGTATTGGCAATTAAAGCTAACTCAACTGGGCTGTTTTCACACTTTCTATTCAAAACATGGTTATTTTGACAGGATCCAAAATGCAGCCCTTAGGAAGCAGTGAAGTAAGCACCCAGCTGTTGTCTGCATAGCTGTGGTTAACCTCTCAGCCACACCCCTTTGGACATTCCTCTCCAGAGAAGCAGAAAAACAACATGAGACACAATAGCTTCTGCTGCAGAACAAGTCCTTTTGACCCAGGAGATCCTGGAGGCGGCTCACATCACAGGCACTCGGCTCCCCACACAGCTGTGCCCAGGCCTGTTAAATTTGAGAGGAGGGCCAGCTTGCAGAATTACTACTTTCCCAGCTAAAGATGGTGCTGTGAGGAAGAAAAGAAGGAAAAAGGAAAAGAAAATAAGTGGATGTCATTGTAAGTAGGAAATGTTTGTTCAAAGCGCATCATGAGGCTCTAGCTACATATCAGATGATGTTTTTGATAACCATTTAGGGTTCCCAGAATGTCTTTTGGCCAATTTACACTGGGCTATAGCCATTCTATTAGAGCACAAATAAAGACATTCTGAGCAGAGAACATCAACAAGAAAGAGTAGGGATATTTAATTTGGGTCCTTTTACTTCATTCTGGAAGCCAACTGGAAAGGATACTTCAAATCAATACGATATTGGATTGAGAAGACCACATATTGTATGGCATGCTAAGAAAGCAATATTATCAAATCTCACAGAAATAAATACTGTGGCTGCCACAGAATGGGGCATTCAGTGCAGAGCAGTAGGCTCCGGAAAGCCCTTTCCATGGGGACAGGGGTTGCCTTGCACTCTGTGCTCCCCTAGAACAATGAGATCCTCCTAGACACCATTACCATTTTAGCTGAAGTACTTATCAGTGATTCCTCTCCATCCCACTGCAACACACCCAAGCACAAGTGGTTCTCAAACTTCAGTGGCACGGTACTCATCTGGAGAGCTTGTTAAAACACAGATGGCTGAGCCCCACCTCTGGGGACTTCAGTAGTTCTGGGGTTGAATCTGAGAATTTGCTTTTTTTAAGAAGTTCTCAGGTGATGCCAGTGCTTCTGGTCTGGACCCACACGTTGAGAACCACTGCTTTAAGGACTGGTGCACATACCAGAACGCAGCTGGTATTCATGATTAGTTGCATGAATGAATGAGTGAGCAATGAATGAATGAGTGAATGGATGAAAGTCTTCCTTAGCAGTCTCTTTTACATTCTCAGAGTTAATGTTTTTGTCTTACAAATATATCCTTTGCAAAACACACTTCCTTCAGTAAAGGAAGCCCATTTTTTTCAATGTGAAAACCATCTTTTCCATCCTGCCAGGCCAAATATCCTACGATAAGTAGTTTAGTCTCTCTTGCGGATTCCAGGGCACATAAAGTTCTCAACTGTGAAGGTGCCAGAAGTTCTCTGGATTCAAAGTGTGTCTATCCAGATGGACAGATTAGGGAGCCAGACTCTTCATTGCTTTCTCTGCTCTAAAAATTCTCAGCATTTCATTTGAACACATCAAAGCAGGTTCAGATTAAAGACAAAATGAGCTTGATGCGACAGAAATGGTGCCAGCTTGGACTCCATGACACTTCAGCCTGGAGAAGGCTGGTCTTGGGCCATGGGCCAGCTGGGACTTCACCTGGACAGCCTGCTGCTGGCCTGTCTTTTGGCCTTGGCGTGAGGATTTTTCACCCAAATTGGGCCAGTCTTCATCCTTCAGAACAGAGCAACAGCAGGTTCTGTCACCCGTGGTTGTTCCCAGCTGTCTACACACATGTTTCATAGTATCAGGTTTGCTCCTCGATCATTTTAACAATTAATTATATTTTCCCATCATAATAGAACTACAAATTGCAATAGAAAATACACAAAAATAGAAAAAAGGGAGAAACCATTCATATTCCTACCACCCTAAAAATAACCCTGTCAATACTGACGTTTGTATATTTTCTGTTCAGATTCTATGCTCACGAGTATTTGTTTAGAATATATACGTGATGAATGTATACATCTGTATCTTCTGCAAACCACACTTTCTACAGAAAAGGACGGATGATTATATTTCAATTTAAAGATTATCTTTTTCATTCTGCTTGACCAACTGACCTGCAATGAGTAGTTTAGTTTCTTTTCTTAATTCTAGGACACATATAATTCTCAACAGCAAAGGTGCCAGAAATTCTCTTTTTCTAGTTCAAAACCAACAACAACAAAAAAGATTTTATAAGGTAGGTTTGAAAATTTCTAATTTTAAAAAACTGATTTTAAGTATCGTGATTACTTAGAATCATGGGCTGGTTTTGTATTCCACTTTTTTCATGTAAAGAAATAGGATAAAAATTTCCCAGTAATAATATAAACTCTTTTAGAATTGTTTTTAAAAGCTCCCTTTGACTCTTCTTACTTAGAGCAGTTTTGTTTTAGAAAACAAAAACAAAAACAAAATGATGGTAGGACAGCAAGTTTTGAAGGTCAGCACTGAATTGCATGTAGGATATGACCCCAAAGCTGTTTGAATGAGCTGATGAGAAAATGACAAGGCAGTGAAAATCAGACCAATCAGTTAAAAAAAAAAATCTTAAACCACATACTTTTATAAGTCTAAAATGAAACCAATTCTGAGGTCCAACTTAGCAAGTTTGGTGAGTCTTCATTTATGCCAATCACCAAATAGTTGTTAGATGTCTACTTTCTGTGCAGCATAAACCAAGGTGTATGTATCTTGTAGTTGGTGCAGAGATATGTAATTTCCAGGGGATCCGAATATAAGTCTTATCTTGGCCTCCCCCACACAGGAGGTGATCGCTCTTCCTCAAATTGCCTTTAAATGGATCAGTGCCTCATCAGCATTGCCAGAGGGCAGCTCACTTTTCCATGGAGCTTGCCAGCAGAACTTTCTGAGAGCACAGGGCACTGGCTGGGAGTGGCTCGCACCCTACAGAATTCGGCAACACTGCACCATCACTGTTAAATATGAATATGTCGGTTGCCTTTTTGTGGAAAATGCATGAAGTGTTTAATTCATTTCTTAATACTACAAAAACACAGATATCTTTTTTAAAAAATGGAAATACAGCTTGGTGGATGAATATATATGTGTGCATGCACACATGCATGCTTAGTCTTTTTTAAGAGCATGAAATGAATACGCATCCCACAAACTCCCGGTAAAGAATTGCAAGGACAATTGTCCTGTCAAAATAAAGTTGCTATCATTGAGACCAAAAAATGTTCCCCAGATATACAAAGGATCTAATAAATCTCGTTCCAGTTCTATCTGTCTGCGTGTGAGGGGACTGTGGTGTCAGTTTCCTAGGACTGCCATAACAAAGCACCACAACCTGGGTGGCTTGAAACAACAGAAATTTATTCTCTTACAATTTTGGGGATCAGAAGTCCAGGATCAAGATGTGGTTCCTTCTGGAGCAATAATGTTCCTTTGACAAGGATGGCAGTGTTGGTTGTTCTTGGAGGCTTGAGTGAGAATCCGTTTCATGTCTCTTAGCTTCTGGCAGTTGCCTAGCAATCTTGGTGTTCTTTACCTTACAGACACGTCATTCCAATTTCTACCTCCTCTGCCTCCCTCGTCACATGGCATTCTTTCTGTGTCTGTTTCCAAATTTCCCTCTTCTTTATAAGGACACTAGTCACTGGATTAGGGTTCACCCTGATCCAGTACAACCTCATCTTAACTGGATGGCATCTACAAAGGTCCTCTTTCCACATAAGGTCACATTTATAGGTACCCAGGGTTAGGACTTGAACACATCTTTCTGGGGGACACAACTCAACCCAGAACAACTACTGACAGTGCCTGACTTATGATTTTTCAACGTTATGATGGTGAAAGTGACATGCATTCAGCAGAGAATAGTACTCAAGTACCCAATCAACCATTCTGGTTTTCACTGTCAGTATTCAGTACGTCACAGGAGATATTCAACACTGTCTTATATAATAAGCTTGTGTTACATGATTTTGCCCAACTGTAGGCTAATGTAAGTGTTCTTACACTTGTGAGGTAGACTAGGCTAAGCTCTGATGTTCAGCAGGTGAGGTATATTAAACGCATTTCGACTCACGATGGGTCTGTCAGGATATGACCCCACTATAAGTCAAGAAACACCTGTACTAGCTAAAATTTGCAACAGGCCTTTGGAGGCAGCGAATCTGTAATGCTGATTTTTAAACATGTGATGATCACTTAGAATCATAAACCAACAGATCCTTGCAGAGAGGCCAGAGGTGTTAGTGACTTCTCTGTGGCCACCCAGCTTGGGCAGCAGATGGGGACAAGCACCTATATTGGACCCCTCAGCCAGAGCTTTCCCCAGGCCTCCTGTTGCCTCTCTCTTTACCCTGACACTGAGTCGTGCTGTTAGCACCGTGAGAGTGAAGAAGAAAACCAAAAGCGCATACCTATTGAAAACTAGGCGGAAACTACGTGTTACTGTTCCCGCTCCTTCGTCCGTTCCTCTTTGCCTAGAGCTGGTAGCAACCTCCAACCTAGACCTCAACCCCCCATTGGACTGGTTACTGCTCCCAAATGTCACACATATTGCACCTTCCCTGGGCAGTGGCACAACGCAATTCAAAACGTGTGACAGATACAAGGGGACAGTCCCCAAGCAGCCCGAGTGACACGGATACCCATCCTTCCCACAGTTTGACTTCGCTCTGGCCAGTAGCTAAAGGACTCTAGGGGCTCATGTTGACCTCGTCTACTTTTACAACTGGATTTCTTAGTTTCTTTTTAGTACTGAAAGACACTTCACTGATTTACTCTAGATGTGTAGAATGAAGACTATCTCTGCCTGACTCTCATCTCTCCAACTAGTTCCACGTTCTCTAACATAAGCATGCCTTGGGCATGGTGACGAATAGTTAGGAATTATCTTCTGACTGTAATTTATCTGCACAATAATAGTTGTTATCCTTTAAAAGTGCCTCTGAGAAAGAAAAGCCTTTCTGCGAACAGTGAGACCGAATCGCCCCAATTTCTTACTAACCCATGAAGGTATCTTCTCATGTGCTCACATCCACGCTGGGAGCCCTCCGAGCTGAGGTCTCTCCCTTCCAGAGGTGTGGTCGGAGGCAGCTGGAATGTCACATCCCGTCTCACGACGAATGACTGAGGACACACAGTGTAGAAAGTGGAGGGAAATTTTCTCAAGCTGATGTAATAAACACTACGAACTGTGAGTGAAACAAAACAAAACAAAAAAAATGGCTTCAGGTGAAAGAAATACATTCTCAGAATCTGCATATGCCTAAAGGCTTCAAGCTCAATATACATGATCAGAAGAAAATTTCCCCAGGGAAATTAATATCTTATTGGTACTACCTCTGAGCCAGGCAGGATTGTCAAATAAGAAAAAACTGGCAACCTGATCCAAATGCTTCCCTGCCACCGGGACGTGAGTGATTGAATTATGTAGAGAGACTATCAATCATATATTTATTTGGCTTAATCATGGTCAAGAGTCGAGGGTGGGGTAAATCAAAGAGACATCATGCCTCCCAGGGTTCCCTGATTGAAGTGATAGAGTCACCCCAATCCTTGGGGGTTTTCTGAGCGCCAGCATGAGGCAGTCTCCTGTTTTACGTTCAGTATAATGAACGCTCCCATGGAGCAGCGCTGGGAATATGCATACGTCTAAATGGTTGGCCTGGAATTCAAGAGTTAAGCAGCCAAAAGCACAAAGCAAAGCATTAGCAGGAGCCCAGTAAAAATGTTCACTTGGCCCAGCATTGAGAAACGAGGGCCCATGAGCAGAGTGGGGGCCGCAGTGATTGTGAACACAAAGTCATCCCGTTACTGGTGTCCTTCAGAGTCCCGCCCCTACCCCCACCATGCCGCCAGAGAGCCGGCTTCTCTCATCCAGCAGGGAGGAGGCTTCCATGCAGGCGACTGCTCCAGTGCGGAGTCCTGACAGAAGATGGAGGCAGATGGTTTTTCAAATTTGACTCCAAGACCTGACGAATGACTCTCGTCCATTTGTGTGGCATCACAGCCCTTTCTTTCTGCCTGCCACACGTTTGAACCCCTGGGACGTCCAGCGGGGAGCATTTCAGGGCTAACGGTCTCAAAGGGGAGCAAGGAGAGAAGTCAAAGCCCTATGTCCGGCTGGTGCAGGACTCCCAAAGGGGGGACAAGAACTGTGTGGTATAAACAAGGGCATCGCACGGGTAAGGGGAGGGGGAGGATGTTAGACTCTGTGTGTAGGGCTGGCTGTAGGTCAAGTGTGATGTGAGACCAGGGTTATGTTGCATCCCTCCTTTCCCTTATCCCCCCTCCGCTTAGTGAGTCTTAGTGAGCCCTTAAGTACATTCATCACCCTTGGGCCAATCCCGGTTTTCCCCAAGCTGTAGCGTAAATCCCTGCAGCATTCCACGCTCCAGACCTTTCCCGGGCTGTCCCTATTAAAATGTGCTTGCTCTGCCGCCTGACAGTGGCATTCTGTGCTGCCCTCCCCAATAACACGGGCGTGCTTTGGCAGGGCTTTTCATTCTGTGGAGGTAGACAGGGGAGGGAAAGGGATGCCTTCTACATGCTCTGCAAGATCTTTCTGTATATCTCACTGAATACTCCAACCGTCCCAGGAGGCAGGAGGCATTAGCTCCATATTCCAGACACGCAAAAGCTGAGAGAGGCCATGTCATTTGTTGGAAATCCCACAGCCAGCCCAGAGTGACACCACAATTCCAGCTCCCTTTGCCGGGAAGCCGAGATTCTTTCTCCAACCTCAAGTGAACTGGTGGTGGGAGACTCAGGCCACTGGGTTGTGGTTGGCCTTGAGGGTCAGCAAACTGTGTCACACTATGGGGTGCCTGCTGAGTGGTGTGGTGGTCCCAGGCCTCTGGAGAGGCAGCAGAGCCCCCAGCTCTGAGCCTGGGAGCCTCTGATGGCAGCTCACACCTGGTCCCTTCAGCTCGAGTTACTGGTGTAGGTGTCTTTTCTCCTTCTACAAAGCCTTCGGTATCATGACTGGGATTGATGTCCCTGGTGCCTGGAACATGCTTGTGGAATCAATAAATTAAATGTAACGAGTATATATAATGCATTGCTGTGAAATGCACCTGAAAGCAGTGTGGTTCTGAGAAGGGGACCTGCATCAGTGGCTGGCTCGGCACCAGGAGAAAACTAGATTCCATTGGCTGCCGAGATGCTTATATGAGGAGGACCCCTCTGAACAGCAGACCTGGAATGCCTGCAGGACTTCGGGGGCAATTCCCTCCCTTTATTTCTGTAAACTGAACAGTGTTGAGAGTTAAACGAGAAACTAAAATCACATCTGTTGGGTTGATAATGCAAGGGTCACAAATTTAAAAAGAAATGTCACTTTGAATGTGAAAAGCTTAGAAAGTATTCATGGCCCTATTCTGACACAGGATAGGAATTTTTCTAAAAAAAAATTCACTTTCACAGAAAAACACCTTAATCAAATTATTCTCAAAGCCAACTCTGAATTGTTGCAATAATTAGTAGGGTTATTAGCATCCATGCCAATTTTTCCAAATTTTTTTTTTTTATCCTTTTTTTTCTTTTTTTGGTGACAAGTTCTTGTTATATTGCCCCAGGCTGGTCTCAAAGCCCTGGCCTCCAGTGATCCTTCACCTGAGTCTCAGGAATTGCTGAAATCACAGGAAATCACAGCTGAAATCACACCTCCCGTGCCTGGCCATGCTCTCCAAATGTTTTAAACACAGGTTTCTATCCTTTTGTCCATTAACCACTGAACCCAGGATACGAGTGCCTTGAGGAGTGCATGGTTCCTTCCTGTCTCTGCCCAAGCTGTGATCCAGAGGCCATGGTGATCCCACACTAAGGGCCGAGGAAGATGTAGGCAGCTTCCATAACCTGTATGGTTTGACCATGAATGATTGAATCAGCTTATTTAACAGATATTTACTTAGTGTTTACCACATGGCCCTTATTCTGTTAGGGTTTCTCTTTAACAATAATAGATGATGCCTGCACAGTGATCCAAGGACCTGGTTGTGACCCTGGCCTTCAGGGAGCTCCCACTGGGGGGCTAATAAAAGATTTAATGAAGCACAGAAGTGAAGGGAAATAATAAGAACACGGGGCTTGGCTGCTGTTAAGATCATGACTGCAAGGTGGGAATGTGGGGATGGGGGCTCCCCCAGGGTTCTCGGAGAAGGCTAAAACTGAAAACTGCCGTGGAAAACAGCAGCTCAAATGTCTATGCAGTGTGCCTTCTTTCCTTGAATTCAGGCTGGTGTTCGGGCAAGCAAAAGGCATTCTGAATATGCGTGACTGTGTGGTTGGTGGGGATAGGGAGACGTGGGAGGTGTAGGAGGGGGCAAAGGTTAGGTGGCTCTGAGGACCCCACTCATCCCAACATCTGGTTCTCTCTGTCCCCACCAGGGCGACATTACTAATGTTCATTACTGCCCATGGTGGGTGGGCTGCTCCTGGGCTGGCTGGCCAGGGGTCCTAGAGGTGCCCTGCAACAGGAAGTGTCCCGGGTAGGGACCAGATTGCCCAGTCTAGAGGCACTGCCAACGGTGTGGCCTCGTGGGGCTGCCCAGGGTGACCACTGCTGGCAGCAAGGAGGGCTCCAGCTCCAGGCAGCCATGCCAGTCACCTGGAAGGAAGGGCTGGGAGCTGCGCTGCTCGCTGCCAGGTCTGGTCCTGACTGCCTTGTGCTCGCTGCCTCCGCTCCCACCTGGAACCGCCCACTGAACCGCATGCCAAGGACACCATGCTGGGATCGTTTCTTTCATTCAGTCCTTTTACTGACAGGCACAGAGCACTGCGTTGGGCACACACCAGGCTCGGTGCTGAGAAAGATGAACAAGACAGGTTCCTCACACTAGGAGCTCTCGTCTAGAACAAGAGACTGCTGTACAGGTCCAACCTAATAACAAAAAACTGTGACACATGTTGGATGATCTCTTTTACATGACATGCTGGACAAGGCCAAACTATAGAGACCAAAAACAGACCATGGTTGTCAGGGGCTGGGGCAGGAATTGACTACAAAGCAGTGTGAGGAATTTTGTGGGGTGGAGATGAAACTATGGTGTTGGCGTTGGCGAAACTACTAACTGTATTTATCAAAACTTGCAGAAATGTTTGCTAAAAAGAGTGATGAATTTTACCATATATATTATAAGTTAATATTTATAAAAGGAAAATAAGTCACACTGAACACAAATGCCATAATGGTATGATGTACAAAAACACAAAAAGGAGGAAGTGACCAGTTCTTGGAAGATTAGGGGGAAGGGGTGGGGAAGATTTGCAGAGAAGGAAACACTTGACTTGTGGTTCTAAAGATGACAGGGCTTTGCCAGAGAGATGGGAGGGAGAGGACATTTCAAGCAGAGACGTTGTGCACAAAGGTACGGCGGCCAGACCGCGAGCATGGTGTGTTCTGGAACAGCTGGCACACCTGCAGGAGTCAGAGCATGGACAGGCCTACATGTGACGCTAAGGAGTGGGGACAATGATTTGTTTTCCTTCTAAGATTTTTCAAAATTGTGCTAGCATATATGTAACATAAAATTTGCCGTTTAACTACTTTTAAGTGTACAATTCAGTGGCATTCATTACACTCACGTTGTTGTGCGACTGTCACCACTATGTACTTCTAAACCCTTCATCACATCACTCCAGATGGAAACTCTGTGCCCATTAAGCCATAGCTCCCATTCTTCCCTCCCTGTAGCCTCCGGTGGCCTCTAGTCCACTTGCTGTCTCCATGAGTTTGCCTTTTCTAGATAGTTCATATAAATGGAATCGTTTAATATATATTCTTTTGTGACTGGCTTATTTCATTTAGCATGTTTTTGTGTTGTTTCCAATAAGACTTTTGGATAAAAAAAGGTAACCCCTGAGAAAATTCTCTCATTAGAGACAGCCAGGGGAAAAGAGGAAGTGAAGTGGAAGACCTCAGAATCCAGTGTCAGCTGATGTCACCTTCTCCTGCAGCTTCCTTCTGCGTTTCAAGTCCAGGCTCTGGACAAGGACACCCCTGACCACCTGCACCTCACCTGCACCTCCATAGGGCTCCAAGGTCTGGCTGAGGCACCCCTTCCCACTGATCTGTTGCATGCAGCAACAGATTCTCACTTCCTACACAACTGCAAAATGAATTTTTAAAAAGACTTAAGAAAGTAAGTGACCAAGAATTGCAAATGAGGCAACCCAAGAAGCACGGTTTGCAGTTAATTGGCCCTTGAACTGTCAAGCCCAATTGCATCTGGTGAGTTCTGACATTTCTAAGAATAATTAAGGACTTGGCTGTCACATTTCTCGAAGGCCCAACCACTACGTGAACAAGTTCTACCTGCTTTCCCTGCACAAAGTCCAGAAACACATTAATAAAGGAGAATTATACCCAGTGCTAATTGCAGATCCTTGGGAGGAAGTGTCATGTTTTTGAAGAACTTTTCGTATTTTTGCAGTGAAATATAATGACCCCATTTAAGGAGAAGTGAGTGGCAGAGGGGTGGTGGCACTTTAAAACCCTCAAAAGTCACTGGTGAGAATAATGGCCAACATGTACCGTGTGCTTACTATGCGCCAGGCACTATGTAAATGCCACATGAGACTATGAGGCAGATATGTATTGAGAGGTTATGTAAGTTTTTCAGGGTCACACAGTGTCATAGTCTGTTTTGTGTTGCTATGACAGAATACCTGAGACTGGGTAACTTATAAAGAAAAGAGGTTTGTTTAGCTCCCTGTTCTGAAGGCTGAGAAGTTCAAGATTGGGTGGCCCAAAGCCGCATGGGGCTTCCTAAAGCCCTACGAGGACTTCCACAGAGAGGCATCATTGTTTCTTTTCACACATAAAAGGGTCAAATCTGATGTCACCATTGATGTATATATGTGTCATTATATTGAATTGAATTTCCGTTAACTGTAACCATGACAACAAGAAATCCCATTCACAGGTAGAGAATGGTGACTTGTTCGGGCCAGCGTCAGTAAAGGCCTGACTTCCCCAGAAAATCTTTGTAGGATGCAACCCCAGCCCCTTGTCGTGAAGTGTGTTCAGCAACAGGGCCTGTTCTAAATGGCTCTCCCTACAGATTCATTTAACTGGCCCATCTAACCAAGGCCTGGGACCCAGAAACAAAGGTTTGCTGGCTTGGATACACTCTTCACGAAATTACCTGTATTTCTGGAGAGAAATGGCCATTTACAATGTTTCACTGTTGGGTAGAGAGCATTAAAGTTGCTTTCTAGAAAAGCTGATGGTGGGCAGTTAGAATATAAGTAATGCCGCCTCCTCGCCATTGTATCTCCGGTAATTATTTTCTACTGTGAGCAGAAACTCTGGGATCTAGGAAGAACGGAATCTAGAGAAAGCCCTGCTGGCCAGGATCTGCTCTGTGGTCTGTCTCCTCAGTGAGGCTCTGTGACCTCCCCGCCATTGCTGCTTGACCCACCAGCCAGGCAGTGCTGAGACCCTGCCCCTGGAGTGGCTTCCATCCCTCCTGCAAGGAATTGAAGGGCTTCCCCAGGGAACATGGTCAGGCCTCAGCCCACCCGACACTTGGCCTTTGGGTAGTTGTTCTCCTTTGATTTGACCTGGAGAGTTTATTTCTCCTTCTCTTCCCAAGTCCCTCTCGTTGGAGACCAGTATTTTCCCTCCTGCTTCCGGGCCTGCTCCCCAGCCATCTGCCTGTATCCAACACTGACTTCGGGCAACAGATCCAATGACGGCTCCAACTATGGCCAAAGTGGCCCCTGAAAGTGTCCCTTTCAGGATAGTTTATTATGTTCAGGCAATTCCAGCGCGTGACAGCTCTCTTCGGTGATACTTCATATGCCCTTCCCCACGCAGACTGCGTGTTCGTTATTTCCAAGGCTGCGTGTGCGTTATTTCCAAGGCTGCTTGCACGCACGTTCCCTGGCGGCTTCCTCCCAGTCACTCCCCAAGCCCTTGGGGCAGGACATAACCCTGGCAAGTGATGGTCCTAAAGTTGTCCCCGAGGGTTGAGAGGAGCAATTCTTTCCCCTCCATATCAAAATAGTCACCTCGCAGGGCTTTTGGTGACTCTGATGTGCCCTGGGCGGTAGCAGGTACAGGTTCATCAAGTCTTAGGCAGTAAACAGGAAGCTGATGGCAGGAGAGGAGAGCTGGGCAGCTGCCACACGATTTTTTCTTCTTGGCTCATGTGTGCGTTTCTGTGACTACAGATCTCTGATAGAGGAATATCCAAGGCAAGAAATATTTAATGAGTGACTAAATATTTTATCTGCTGTAACTTAGCTTGACCAGGAAAGAAAATGGATGGGCTAGCAACGGGAACACTTAGAATGAACCCTAAACCACAACCAGCCGTGGTAGCTGGTCGTTGGGAGAGCTGTACTGAGGTCATGCTGGAGCTCCGGGGCAGGTCTGGGGTCAGGAAGAGGGAGAGAGGCTCCCTCCTGGGCAGGAGGGCTCTGTGGGAAGAGCCTCATTATGGCCCAGGTAAGGCAAGCCCCGCCATACACAGCCTGGCCCTGGGGAGGCAAGCGGAGGCCCAGCTCTGGGGAGGAGAAGGCCCTCGTGCAGTCCTAGCGAAGAAAAGAGAGGCAGGATTTAGGGATCCCTGATATTAATACTATGTTAAGGAGGCAACATCTCTGGAGAAAACTGAGAAACAACAGATGGAATAGAAACACACTCTTAGCTCCTTCATGAGGATGGGATAAAGGAGGGAAATAACAGAGAAGCTGAGCTGCAAGGAACACATTAGGGGTCAGAAGCTGATGATCTGAGAGGAAGCAACTGGTTGTACCTGGAGGTCACAAGCCTCTGGAGCAAGGAGTGTTACTGTGTGAAAATGGAGCTCTCAAGAGCGTACCTATTTTACACAAAGATTATCAATCAAGGATAATTTCCTGCTGCCAACCTACATGGGTCAAATGACCAAGCCCCTCTCTCCTCTCCAAAACTCCTCTTCCCTCTTCAGCCTCCCCCCATGTTGGTTCTGCACTGTGGAGAAGGTGATTGGACCTCAGTGTCAATCTATCTGCATGGACCAAGGGATCTTCTATTGAAGAGTGTTTTCCCACCGAGCTGTCAATACAACATATATGCTAATATCTGCCAATTGTTAACCTATACAGTAAAAAAAAAAAAAAGCAAATAAGGTTTAAAGGCTTCCTTTGATCAGAGTGAAATAGACACAAGTGACTCATGTTCAAATCAGTAATCCTGTCCTAGACTGAAATGATCAGGATGGCCTCTTGTCAAAGAGAGGTCCACGGTGGTGAGCCCGAGGTCACCACCAAAGTCACAGGATAAACCTGGTACATCATGACAGGAAGGGTTGGATATATTGCGGGTATACAGAATTTACATGAGATTTTAAGGTAAGACCCCAAATTGCAAAGAAATGTACACTTTTCTTTGGCCACGCCCCCAGAATCCCAATAGAGGTTCTCTAGTGACAGGTTTGACTTGCTCTGCCTATGGAAATGCAAGGAAGTCACACCTAGCTGAACAACCTGTATTCTCATTTTCTTCACTCTTTCCTTGATGAAAAATCAAATATCATGTGTCATCACAGACACAGAGAAAAAGCACAGCGCCTAAATAAATACATGAGCAACAGGAATCCAGACGAAGTAGAGAATATAGCTGTACATCCCCTTTCACATTAAAAAGCTGTAACAGTAACCACAGCTGACAAGGAAAAACAGGGGTAGTTCAGTGATCCGACTGGGCCGGCGGTGTGGTTCCTGACAATAAGGTAGGTTTTGCAGGAACGTGGAAAGAAGTTCAGTGCCGGCAAGATCAAACGTTAGGGCTTGTGCTAAATGTCTTCCCGGATGTCTTTGACTTTCTTTCCTTGTTCTGGGGCTCACTGAGAGCCCAGGGGGCTGGGCCTGCGTCACTGCCCTGGAGAAGGCCTCTCAAGGGCTCCCAGGTTGGCAGGCTCCTCCCAAAACACTGTGCCATCGCACACCCTGTTCAGATACCTGTGGGGGTGCCCTGTTGCCTTCTAGATTGCATTTAAGATCCCACAATTTAGGACTTTCCTAGCCTTATACTGCCTTTACAAAACCTCACCCGACCAGGCCATTCGCCGGTTCTCAGCTGCAGTCTCCCTGGATCTCCTCCTTCTGCCATAAGCCTGTGATCATCGCTGCCTAACAGGATCCTGAGCTCACTCTTCAAGGCTCTGCTTAACTCTGCTATGAAGCCTTTACTAATCCTTCTCCTATGGTTCCTTCACACATTGTAGCTCTATGACAGTTGTCACATTCTGTTTTGGACTTTTAATCATTCCATCCTCAACTTGAAGGTCCGCCTATATCTTATTTATCTTGGTATTTTCTTTGCTACCTAGGTGTGTGTGCCTTTCACATGCTAGATCTCAATTTGAAGGCCTTGGGCAAGTTAACTGAGTCTAAGCCTTGGTGTCCTTATCTGTAAAATGGGTCCAATCATGGTATATCCTTCATAGGGATTACTGAAAGGATGTCCTTGCTAATAAGCTAGCTAACAGAGAAAAACTCTCTAACCGAAAGTAAGAGGAAGAAACTCATAGCACATAATTGCCCCTTGGAAGAGAAAACTCACAGCACAACTACCTCCTTTGTTTTGTTTGATCAGCCACGTGGGACTCAACTGGTTGTCTTTAAGATTAAAATTGTTTTATCTGAGAGTTTCATTTTCACAGACCTGAAGAGCCCTAAGCGGACAGTGGGGCTGTGAGCTCCCTGCTCCAGGTCTCGCCAGGCCACACCTCAAGGACCTTGATAAACCAGCCTCACAGAGAAGAAAAAAGAAAAAAAAAAAAGCAGAGGCAGCAGCTTCACAGCCACTTCTGTTATCAGCTGACTGCCACAGCCGGCTCTTTTCTCTCTTCTCTTTGTCCCCATAAAAATCCTCAGCTTCTGCTCAGGGCCAGCACTTCTTTCTTCATATTGTGCCCTTCTCGCCGTTTGAGAAGTAAAATAAACTTTTTTTCTTTAAAACTATTCTAATCTTTTTGTTGAGAAATCTTTCTCCACCTGTGTACGAATTCGCACCCTCATTATTATCAGAATTAAGTGAATTTGTGCAAGTAAACCCTTTAGGGTACAATTTGATGCATAATGACAGTTCGTTGCTACTATTTTTGATATTATATAAGAATCGCATCTTATTTATTTAATACTTTAATGGTCTTTTTTCAGCTTTTGGAGCATTTCCCAACTCACTTCTTCAGTGAAGCAAACAGTGCTCACTATTTTTCGGTGTTCCCAGCCCTTGGTGCTTCAGGATCATCTGCAGAGCCTTGGAAAGTATTAGTGCCTGAGCCCCACCCTGCAGAGAGCCTCCTTCGGTGGGCGGGACAAGCCGTGACTCATTTTTATTCCCCACGATTTTTCTCGTGTGGAGCCAGGGTTGGGAACCTCTGCAAATCATTAGCGCATTTACTGGTTCTATCACATGCCCTTTTGGCCCTTTATTTCTGGAGCAAAGAGCTGCAATTTGTGGGGGCCCAATCTCTAGATTATCGTGCTGCTAACACCCGGTCCACCTTGTTCTCTAAAGCGACCGCTGCTCATTCCTTCCATGCTCCCATGATGACGCAGCATTTCTAATACCTCCTGGTTTCCCTTTTTATTTCCATGACAGCAAAGTACTTGTTCAGGATAATTTACTGCATAAAATGCTAAGTAATAAAAACACGAGGTAGTAGTGAGTAGCAGGGGATGAGGAACACACAACATCCTTCCAACCGTCATTTCTCCTCCGTGGCCCCACTGTGAGAGGTGGCGTGATGACATCAGCCGGGCGTGGGCAGGGCCGAGCAGAGGATGCGCTCAGGATGATGGGCTGCCTGCCTCCCGTGCCTGCACGAACAGTGCCCTCCTGTGCCCGCACAGTTGGGCTGTTACAATAATAAGCATGGGGTAATTCCTGATAGGGAGATGCAGATCCCTATTTCTTGCCCTCTAGCCTTTTAAAAACCTTTGTTCATAATTATATGTACAAAGCTTGTTGTTCTTACTGGGCATTGGATTTTAATGGGAATTAGGCCAAAACAAGGAGATTTGGCCTCTCTATGGCCAATCTGGGAATGCTTAGTCAGGGCCATCCTGCTGACTCAATTCTCTCTTTGAACGGCAGGACTTATGTAACGTTATTCTAATAAGAATCGAGCCCTGTGGTTGTTTTGCCAAGATGGAAGAAAAAAAAAAAAGGCTGATTAAATTTGAGACATGGCAGATAATGCCAAAAGGCAGAGGAAATGTGATCTCTGAATAGAGAGAGAGCGAGAGAGGGGGAGAGAGAGAATGTGTTTTGGAAGATATTGGCATTGGAAATATGAAAGCTCAGTGGCAAGATGATTGCTGTGAAGCAATTGGTCTGAAGAGTTCACCCTTTGCCCCGTCTCCTTAGATTCCCTCTTTCCTTGTTCCCTTAGACTTTTCTAGTTCTGGATGGTCTCTGGTGGTTGCTGTTGTTTTTCTAATAGACCAGAGAATGTGACTTAAAACCCCACAAGAAAGGTCAGTGAAATGTCAAGGTGATTCTGAGGACTGGCTCCGTTCGCTCCAGGCCTGAGCTCTGGCTTAGGTAGAGGACAGGGCACACCTGCCCCAAAAGGACTCAAACCCCAGATCAGACTTCAAAGTGTTCCCATCAGACCGCAAATGTCCTGAGTCTATTCCAGACACATTTGAGCTTAAAAGTTTAGTGGGATAGGACCTTGGACATAATTTGCACAGGTTGGGAAACTGATAGCCACAGAGGTTAAGTCAGTCACTCCGATCACATATCCTACCTGTGACAGAGGTAGGACGAGCACCTATACCTTCCAACAGCCTTGCGTTTGCCAAACTCCTTCTTTGAGATGGAGGGCGCCAGGCTAGCATCAGTGCGGCCTGCAGGGCTGGAGAAGAGACTGTTTCAGGGCCATATACCCCTTGTCCCTTAGTCTGGGGAGGATGCTTTTGAAAATTCTGTGCAGGGACCAATTACACAACCAGAACCAAAGAGCAAGTGGAGACCAAGGAGCCAGCCAGAGAGGACATTCTTAATGTATGAAGTCACTGGCTTTCGGTGCAAACTACCCACAGAAACAAGGTTCTTGCATTGACTGCCACAAACAAGGCTCTCCAAGGCCTCTAGTTGCAGCAGAGAAAATGTGAGAAATCTACAAAACATTCTGCAGCTTTACTCCGCTCTTCAATCTCAAATATTTGTTTTGGATCAGGAAATGGCTCAGGGCGCAGGCACAATCTCCCTAAGTACATGATTGTGGTGTCACATGGCCACAGGGTGACTCGGGATTTCTCCCATTTTAGCCACTCCTCTAATCAACACTTTTCAATAACAGCATCTGAGTCAGACTCCTGGAGTCCTTCTTGGGGCTCAGAACCCCACTTCCTAGTTACACCCTTTGTGTCTGGAGCCAAGAGAGGTCAAGCGCCTCCTGCCGGGCATGCTGTCTTGTTCCTCTCCAGCTGGGTTTATCATCCTGGACGGGCTACCCAGCAGTCACTCAAAGACTTCTCATTCCCCTATTTCACGGGAGGCTCTGCTTGCTGAAAATGCTCAGTGCCTGGTGATGCTATGTCTTTCCTGTCCCCCCTCTCCCCCCACCCCAGAAAGGGAGAAAGAAATCTATTTGGGAGTGGTTGGGAGTGGATGAGGCCATGCTTCCCTCACATCCTGGGTGCCACTGGGACAGATGGAATTCCTGGCTGGAGGCAGGTGATGCTCCCGTGAGCTCCAGGCCACCCCCTCTGAGCACATCGGAGCCTGTAGCTGCAGTCAGCTCACCATGCAGCTGAGCCGGTGGAGAGAGTTTGCCAGCTGCCTCATCAAATGGAATGCAAACAAACAGAGCAGGGAGCCCAGCCTGCTCATCATGCCCCCAGCTACCCAGCACTGGCTCAAGCGTGGGAGGGCAGCCCTCTGCCAGGCAGGGCTCCCCGATGCTGGAGGAAGGACTCTCCGGGAAGGACTCTGGCTGGGAGCCTTAGGGCATCAGGCTTGAGACCTCCACTCCACGCTGCTGCACACCCACCGCTCCTGCCTGCCACTCCTGCCACAATTCTTCCCACAGCTGAAAATAAGACTTAGATGCCCATACCCCTTTGAGGAAAAAAACAGTGACCCTCAAACCCATCTAAACTGGAAGTTACTGATTTTAAATCCTTTACTGAGATGGATAAGAAAAAAGGATTATGCAGGAGCTAGACCTGAATGGCTGCAACATCATTTGGCTTGGGGCTTACCCTTCTATCATTAAAAACCCCATTTATTCCACGGAATCAGGTAGCCTCCCGCCCACTATTTCCCTTAGCGATGCCACTGGCTTTCTCAGGCCCAAGCCTGCACGCTGTGTATTAACCCAGCTTCCCAGTGGGGACTTCCTAACACGGACCAGCACTGATGGACTTTGTGGAATCGTGCATCTGTGTGCTGGCAGAGATCCAGCACCCTCAATTTACGGACAAGGAAGCCGGAGCTCAGGACTTTAGCCCCTGGTTTCGCAACTCTTTCTCGGGTTGTCTCGGTGACTGACAGCAAAACTGCACCTCCCTGTCCTGGTGTAGCTCGGGCTCCCGGTGCTGCGACAGGAACAGCCGCAATCCTCCCTTGCGGGCTTTCTGGGTGGTGGAAACCCTGCTCGACTAATTAGGACCCACCTCTCTGGAACTTCCGAATCGCTGGCATTAATTAAACACAGAAAAGCATGTTCTTCTCCTAACGAAGGAGAACCGGAAGGATACAGATGAGTCACGCACGCTGGAGACTGCCGCACGGTGTTCAGTGAAGGTTACCTTCTCTCACTCGCAGGGGGAGGCCTGGGAGGGAGGGTTGAAATCTTGACCTCCTTCCTTTCCTCGGGCTCTCCCACTGCGGAAGGGGATTTTTTCTTTCTTCTTTTGCTGCAGTTCCTTGTAGTGGGGTGGGGATGTGGGTTCTGTTTTAGGAAGTGTGGCTTGTGTGGGCTGATGGTTCTGGAGGAGGAGACCAGAGGGAAAGCGACACACACACGGACACACGGACACACAGACACACACTTATACCACACACAAACATGCATATCATAGAGAACACAAACACACACTCACACCACACACACTCATATTACATGCAAATGCGGACACACACACACAGTCATGCCACACACAAACACACACAGCACACACACTATATTACACACAAACACAGACATTCACACCACACACACACAGACAAACACAGACACACAAACAGACACACACAAAAACACACATATTATAGAGAACACACACACACACCACACACACACTTATACCGCACACAAACACACATATACCACATATGCACTCATATTACATGCAAACATGGGCACACACAGTCATATCACACACAAACACACACATAACACACTCAGACACATATACCACACACAAATATACACACTCACATTACACACAGACACACACCACCACAGACACATACCCCACACAAACACACATACCACTCACACACAGAGAGACACAAGCACATACACATTGCACACAGACACACACAGAGACACACATGCCACCCACTCACACCACACACATATACCACACAAATACATTCACCCCCCACACACAGCGACGCACACGCAAACACGCGCTCCCAGCACACACACAGACACACACTCGCCCGCGGCTGCCGTAGACTTTGGTGTTTACTCCCACTGACTGGCTCAGCAGAAAATCCGGCTGAGTTGTGAGACTGTGTGGAGCGTGGGGGCTGGGAGAGCAAGCACGTCTCCCAGGGTGAGGAAAGCACCCGCCAAGGGAAGCCAAGGGACGGAGAGAGAAGAGATTTTTTCCCCCTAAGAATAACTTCTAAAGTTGGGGCTGAATTTCACCCATCAACCTTGCTGCTGCTGGTTTATCCTGCTCCTTCTGAACACGCAGGGCCCCAGAGGAACCTGGTGCCAGCCTGCCAGGCACACCCTGCGCTGGCAGCTGTGATGTAACTCTTGTTGACAACACATTCTGAGTACACAGGGCTAACCGCGTGTGACAGGGTAGACAGCGCAGATCTCGAGACTCAAAGTCATCACATCGGGAATGTGTAGAAAAGTCATCACTTAAGGGTGGTCCATTCTTAGAATAATTGTGCTTCCTTCAAATGATACGTAATCACTAGATGGCAGCTTTAGTTGATGGGAGTAATTCGGGAGCAACCAGGAACCCTTAGATCTGGAAGAAGGAGGAAGTAAAGTTACTGCTTTCTTCCAAGGTTTCAATATTTCCTTAGATTTTAGTGCAGCTTAAATCCAAAAAAAAGTGACCAAGGATGTCTTTCCTATGGGAAATGGCTTGCTAAATTAATGCTATGCTGGCAAATTTAAACAGAATGACATAGAATGACTCCGCAAGCTACAGAACCACAGATGGGAATTGAATTGGGTTATTCTGATTTAAGGAAACAAATTTTGAGAGGAAAAGAATTCAGTTTTATTGCAAAATTAGAGTTGTATATATCAGATAGGTAATGAAAGATTTAGGGAAAGATAGTACTTTTAAAAAACAAAGTTCTAAGGTCTGTAATTCAGATTTTATAAACCCCCAGGGTTGTTTCAATTTTGTCAATGGGCTTAAAGAATGTATGCAAAAATTCTTTAAGTAACATTAAATCCTTTTAAATTTTTAGAAGATGTCATGGTGCTTTTGCAGAAACCAGTCATGGGCTGTTGCAAGATCCAGAAGTATAGTCTTTGCTGAATTGGATGCTGAACTTCCAACTCTGAACAGATCTGGATTTGCTGCACGGGTTGAGCATCCTTTGTTGGATTTAGGATTTTTTTTTTATTTTGGAATATTTGCATATACATGAGATATCCTGGGGTTGAGACCAACGTCTAAACACAAAATTCATTTATGTTTCATATCTACCTTATACATATAGCCTGAAGGTAATTTTTTTACAATACTTTAAATAATTTTGTGCATGAAACAAAATTTTGACTGTGTTTTGACTGCCTCCCCTCACATGAGGTCAGGCATGGAATTTTCCACTTGTGGTGTCATGCTGGTGCTCACAAAATTTCCGATTTTGGAGCATTTTGGATTTCAGATTTTCAGATTAGGGATGCTCAACCTGTATCACTTTGGCTGCTCCACACAGTGGGGGCTCCTCTGTGGCAGTCATAGAGATTACAGACATCTGGTCTTTCAGATCCCACTAAATTGGGCCACTCTGTCAGAAATAAATGATATCATTTAGTATAATCTCCATAAAGCAACACCTTTTGGTTATTTAACACATTTCTTTTAAGCAAATGTCCTCCAAAGGCTTTAAAATCATAAGTAGGTTGCTGATGAATGAGAATGTAGGGAAGGAACTAGCACCTAATATTTCTAATTTTTTTTTTTTTTTGAGACAGAGTCTTTCTCTGTCATCTGGGCTAGGGTGCCATGGCATCAGCCTAGCTCACAGCAACCTCAAACTCCTAGGCTCAAGCGATCCTCCTGCCTCAGCCTCCTGAGTATCTGGGATTACAGGGGCACACCATGCCTGGCTAATTTTTCTATTTTTATTAGAGATGGAGTCTTGCTCTTGCTCAGGCTGGTCTCGAACTCCTGACCTCAAGCAATCCTCCTGCCTTGGCCTCCCAGAGTGCGTGGATTACAGGCGTGATCCACCCTGTCCCACCATTTCTAAATTTTCTGTGGACTTTTCTCTTGCAAGAAATAAGAGTATTGGCCTGGCACGGTGGCTCAGTCCCGTAATCCAAGCACTCTGGGAGGCCAAGGTGGGTGGATCGTTTGAGCTCAGGAGTTCAAGACCAGCCTGAGCAAGAACAAGACCCCATCTCTACTAAAAAATAGAAAGAAATTAGCCAGACAACTAAACATATATAGAAAAAATTAGCCAGGCATGGTGACGCATGCCTGTAGTCCCAGCTACCTGGGAAGCTGAGGCAGGAGAATCACCTGAGCCCAGGAGTTTGAGGTTGCTGTGAGCTAGGCTGACACCATGGCACTCTAGCCCCGGCAACAGAGTGAGACTCTGTCTCAAAAAAAGAAAAAGAAAAAAAAAAGAAAAAAGAAAGAAGAGTATTGCCTACCTTCTTGT
This sequence comes from Cheirogaleus major, assembly GCA_963574435.1. Taxonomy (NCBI): domain Eukaryota; kingdom Metazoa; phylum Chordata; class Mammalia; order Primates; family Cheirogaleidae; genus Cheirogaleus; species Cheirogaleus major. The sequence goes on from CAUYPO010075756.1 coordinate 65,833, forward strand.
GAACCAGAGTTGCAGTGAGAATTAGCTCACAATGGAAGGTGCTAAGCACTGGGCTCAGAGCCCACATGAGGAGCAGCAATAGACAGACCCCCTAATTGCATGGCAGGGAGATTGGAATGAAGTTTCTGGGAAAATCGTCTGGATTTTACCCCTATATTTCTTCATGTATTCAGTTCAGTCTGTTAAGAAGGAGTTCTGCGAATGAATTTTCTTCATAAAGAAGCTGATTAGAAAAAGCCACTTTTTAATTTTCAAAATTTTTTTTAACCTGAAATAACCAGAAACCTTGTTAAATTTGGGAGGCTGATTTTGTCCGGAATAAAAAGATTGGAAGGCATCAGACCAAGCAGGACTTTACTGGAGCCTGCCTGAGGACTGGCTTTGGTTCTTACACATTCCTTAGCCGGAGGCACCCAGGCCCAGCTGGTCCCCAGGAAGCGGAAGGGGAGGAGGAGGGAGTCTGGCTGGAGAGGAGAGATCACTGGCACAATAGTCGTGTCTTAGCCTGGCTTCCCTAGAAAGCGGAGCCTGGGGCAAAGCATGTGGGCTACTTCTATTAATATTAGGGGCTCCTTCCCGAGGAGAGAAGAGTGAGGGAAGAGGGGAAAGATGCAGGGAAGGAGAGAGAGCCCATAAGGGGATCTAACCGAGCTGGCCACTGCTTGGGGTTAAGCTCAACTAATGATGCAACTTTGCAGGACCATCTCTGGATATGCCATGTGAATGTCTGCACCATGGGACAGCCCTTCTGTGGGGAAGACAGAGGGAGAGTTTAGCCGTCGCCTACAGTCCTCCATTGGTCAAAGGTTTGCACCGCAGGCAGCAACTCCCCCTGGCTTATGGTTGCACATATATGGACACTCTGTGGTCTCTTGGTGTCTCACGGCAGAGCTCAGCAGAGAAGCCTTGGCTGGAGGTGAGGCACCAAGCAGTTGCTCCTCATGTCCAGGGTGGGAGGTATCCTCAAGCTCTTGAGAAGTCGGTCACGGCCCATGCAGAACTGGTCAGCACAGCAGTGCCTGGAATGGAAGAAGTGGCCAAAGGCCTTAGAGATGTAAGACCGAGAGAATCTGAGGAACGGTACAAGCCTAGATTTCTGTTGGACACATGGCCTTTTTAGTCATTAAGTATGACAGGTACAGGGATTTGGCATCTGTGGCAGACTGTTTGTTGTTTCCCCAATACCCATCTTCCCTTTTTTAGTAACAGAGCTCTCAGTTTTTAACCATGTGCCTGGCTGCACAGGATAAAGACTATATCTCCCAGCCTCCCTTGCAGATTGGTGTGACCATGTGAGTTAGTTCTGACCAATGGGATGTAAGTAGAACTGGTGTGTGCAACTTCTAGTGAGTGTCCTTAAATGGAAGGGGCATGCTCTTCTTTGTCCCTTTCTCCTTATAAGTGGCTGGAATTCAGAAGTAATGACTGGCACTCCAGTAGCCATTCTGAACCATGAGGTGACCATGGGAATGAAAGTTGCATGTGGCAAAGCAAAAATCTCAAGGAGCTTAGGTTACTGTCACCATGGAGTCACCAAACCATCCCTGAATTGCTTACTTCCAGAATTTTTACAATAGAGAAACCTTCTTAAGTAAGAATGGGCCTTACTTAAGCAACTGTTATTTTGGGTTTTCTATTCCTTTGGCTGAACTTAATTATAAATGATGTGGCATCCAAGGCAAGGAGGATATAAATGGAAGAGAAGCATATGTGTCTACTTTTTACAATGGCTTTCCCTTGCCTGCGTTTCTCTGCCCTTGCCTTCTCACAGCACCTTTGACCAACCTGCTTTATGATAAAGGTACTACAGGCACACTTTGGAGACATGGCGGGTTTGGTTCCAGACCATCACAATTAAGTGAATAGCTCAATAAAGCAAGTCACATGAATTTTTTGGTTTCCTAGTGCATATAAAAGTTATGTTTACATACACTGTAGCCTAAGTATGTGATAACAGTATATCTAAAAAAGGTACATATTTTAATTTAAAATACTTCATTGCTAAAAAATGCTAACAATTCTCTGAGCTTTCAGCAAGTTGCAATCTTTTTGCCGTTGGAGAGTCTTGCCTCAATATTGATGTTGACGGCTGCTGACTGATCACGGTGGTGGTGGCTGAAGGCTGGGGTGGCTATAGAAATTTCTTAAAATAAGACACAATGATTTACTCTTCCTTT
>CAUYPO010075757.1:0-11247 GCA_963574435.1 Cheirogaleus major
TGCTCTCTACACTTCTGATAAAGGTCTAATAACAAGAATCTATCTAGAACTTAAAAGAATTAACAAGAAAAAAATCAAACAACCCCATCAAGAAATGGGCAACGGAAATGAACAGAAACATTTCTAAAAAAGACAGAATAATGGCTAGCAAACATATAAAAAATGCTCAACATCGTTAATTGTTAAAGAAATGCAAATCAAAACCACAATGAGATATAATCTAACCCCAGTGAGAATGGCCTGTATCAAGAAATCCCAAAACAACAAATGCTGGCGAGGATGTGGAGAGACAGGAACTCTCTTACACTGCTGGTGGGACTGCAAATTAGTGCAACCTCTATGGAAAAGAATTTGGAGATATCTGAAAGAGCTAAAAATAGAAATACCATTCGACCCAACAATAACATTATTAGGCATCTACCCAAAAGGGCATAAGACATTCTATTATAAAGACATCTGCACCCAAATATTTATGGCAGCACAATTCACTATTGCAAAGACTCGGAAACAACCCAATTGTCCGTCAATTCATGAGTGGATTATTAAAATTTGGTATATGTTTACAATGGAATTTTACTCGATTCTAAGAAACAACAGTGAGCTAGCACTGCTTATATTATCCTGGATTGAGCTTAAGCCCATTTTCCAAAGTGAGGTGACACAAGATCAGAATAATGGGCTCCACATACTCGCCATCAAATTGGTACTGACTGATAAACACTATGGTGCTCAAAGGGTGGTGCTGTTCACCAGGAATTCGGGGGTTAAGGGGGTAGTCCCACATCTGAAGGATGTGGTGAACATTGTGGAGGGGAAGGGCATGCCTCTAACCCTTGCTAGGGAGAGGCAAAGTTATAAAATGTAACCAAAATATTAAGAAAAAAACCAAACATTTGTCGCGTGTGGGGCAGGTGTGGGGGGGGGAGGAGGGGATGGGTATATATATACATAGTGAGTGTGATGCACACCGTCTGGGGGATGGACATGCTTGAAGCTCTGACTCAAGGGGGGAGGGGAGACAAGGGCATGTATATAACGTTAACATTTGTACACCCATAATATTCTTAAATAAAAATAAATAAATAATAAAAGGCTTTTGTAAAACATATCACATCTAGAATGAGACCATATTCACAGTGGTCATTACATAGTTATTCCTTGGTCGTTAAAACTAGAGGATGGTGACATAGGAAGTATTTTCTAATTTAAAATTGCTTTTGATTGTAAACAAAGGCTTAAAAGCATGTGATATACTTAAATATCACATTCTTCTCTCTTGCTCTCTCTAACTGCTTTTTGGTAAAGGAAATGATGAGAACACTACACTGGGGTAGATTTAGAATTGGTAGTCTGAGAACTCACAACTCAATTATATGTCAGATATACTACAGCTGTACAATGAGAAGCCTTCTAAGTGAGATTTATTCTACTTTTGCTTTTTCAGGATTCTGTGGCTGAGGCAAAGGAATGGATATCAAAAAGGAATTGAACATGATTTATTGTAAAACATAGTCCTTGACTACGACACTAGATAGTAGCACTAGGAAACATGCCACGATTTTATGAGATGAACATAAAATAGGAGGTGAACAAGCAACAATTTTGTTTCTCTGAGCAGTCTACTCTGTAACATATTCCGGCTGTCCAGTTAAGTAAGCCAGTGCAATCAAGGAGAAAACAGATGAACAAGATCAACAAGAACATCAACAACAAAAAAAATCACTGAAAAAAATGGGTTCCTGTCAGGTAATTCAAACTTTGAAATATGAAAATGTTAATGTGATAGAACTGCTGATGAAATAGCCTGCAGACATTTGTACAAAGCAGGAAGATGACACTGTTTTCACATAAGCAAACCAACCATGCTTGTTATTGCAAGATTTCTATTGTAATTATTTAGATGGATATGGAAGCAATAGTTCTGAATTACTGAACAGTAATACAATGCACAACTTTTACAATGGATAAGCCAGCTAACTAAAGGGAGGAGATTTATTTCAAAAAAATCGCTCTCCTGTCAATGTATGACATCCACTGTGAGAAAGACGGAGCAAGGAATTGCACAAACTAGGCATGACTGATAATATACTATTGCCCCTTGGGACAAGCTTTTAATACCTGTCCCTGCCCTTCACTCTTCTATGTGATGTTCTCTTCCCTATCCTATTTGCACCTTCTTTCTTTTAGCATTCTTTCTTGCTCCAAACATTAGAAGGGAAAATGAATACAGGAAAAATAAAATTATGGAAACTATATAATTTCCCTAATTGTCTATTTTCATAATAGACTCAAAGAATCTTGATTATCTCTCCCTCTCACCACCCACCCTGGCCACATAAAATGACTAGGAATTATTTCTAGGTCTGAATGTCCTAGAAGGCAGATATATTTCTATAGTTCTTTTGTCTTGTTTTGTTTTGTTAGCTATATGTGGTAGTTACTACAAAGTTATGACTGCCACATATATTTGAAAAATAAATAATAAATTAATAAGCAAAATTTTTCTAAAACAAAATTAAACTTAATCCTTTTGGAATGGCAACAAAAAGGATTAAGGATTATAAGAATTATAAAGATATTTTGGAAATTTTACATACAGAGCATACCTCTAGTGATCCAGAGCCACCCATTAGAGTTCAACTAGCCAGAACCTTACCTTATCAATACACATGTGACACTCACTGATGTTGACAGGAGCTGTGAACACACATCTAAAAAAAATCTGGTTTACCGTAACTAAAGATACAGTTAATGAGAGAGCTTTTATGTGAGATTATTAAATTACATGGATCATACTAGTACATAGATTACCTGCTTCCCAAATGAAAATAGTAATGCGTAGCAAAGAAGTACATTTGAGTGTGCTAGCATCTTAACCAAATTAAGGTAAAAAGTGCACCTCTACATAAGGACACAGTATTCTAAAGAATCAAAATGAAGATTTTTCTTTAAGAACTGGAAATTAGCTGCAATTGAGGGGTGACATCACACTCCAAAATGGTAAACTGACAAGTAAAAGTCTTTGCATAAAACAAATTGAGTGTACATTGAATGTGCAAAGTCAATTTCCTGTTATCCATGTCAATGGATGAGGATGATCACACAGAAATTTCACAATGGTTGATATTGAAGAACACATCGATATTTGATTTGATGTGTCTGGAGATAGATTTGAATAGGACTAAAGTAGGGCATAGATTTGTAAATCCACTGTGAAAAATCTGACTTACCTCTTCTTCTAGTAATCAAGTTTGGAAAGCCACCCACCTTTCCAATTCTGTGTTCATCCTTTCCAAACCATATGAGAAACTATTGCTCAGATAAATACAAAGTAGCCTTGGAAAGCCAACTATCCAAACTTGCTTTTTTGCCAGCTGTCTTAGAGCAAAAGGCTGAAGACTTTATCCAAAAGATACTTTCTTCCAAGTTCCTCTCTCTCTGGCTAGAGTGGGGAGGGGAAGTTCTTTATTTAAGTTATCATAGTTTTGGCCAAGCGCGGTGGCTCACACCTGTAATCCTAGCATTCTGCAGGCTGAGGCAGGAGGATCGCTTAAGCTCAAATGTTCAAGAGACCAGCCTAAGCAAGAGTGAGACCCTGTCTTCACGAAAGAAAGAAAGAAAGAAAGAAAGAAAGAAAGAAAGAAAGAAAGAAAGAAAGAGAGAAAGAAAGAAAGAAAGAAAGAGAAAAATTAGCTGAGCACAGTGGTGTGCACCTGTAGTCCCAGCTACTCTGGAGGCTGAAGCAAGAGGATCCCCTGAGCCCAAGAGTTTGAGGTTGCAGTGAGTTATGATGACGCCACTGAACTCTAGCCGAGGCAACAGAGGGAGACTCTGTCTCAAAAAAATGAAATTAAAAAAATGTATCATGGTATTTAATTATACAGGGGACAAAAGAGAAAAAAAAATATCAGTAAGATTTTGAAAAGAACAGTTTCTTACCCCAAATCAAATGAAAATAAAATAACATAAAATGTATTAATTCAAGATCTTTGTAGCTAATACAAGGTTATGGTTAAAAGAAACCATAGATTTGTACAATCCATACACTTTATTTTATGGATGAAGAAATGAAAGACCATTGAACTGAAATCTTTAATCTAATTGTGGTCTGTGGAACAACAGCATTAGCATCACCTCGGTGGTTGTTAGAAATGCAGAATTTCAGGCTTTACCCCATACCTGCAAAATTGAAACTGCATTTTAACAAAATCTCTAACCCAGTTAATTTGTATGCATGTTGAAGTTTAAGAAGCATTTGTTAAAATCACTTCTTCAAGATATCATTAATCACTTGCCATGTACATGTTACCCAATGGTAGTAGTCTAAAACAAATATGTTGGGAATCTTTTTTTTTTTTTTTTTGAGGAAGAGCAATTCAAGCATTATGCTGTCTTTCACAGTGCATAAACTATTCCCATAGACTAAATTAATTATATTTGAATTCTGCACCATTCCTTCAGGCCTTTTGTACTCAAGTTAGTGATTTACTATTTTAGTGCAAACAGACATTGCCAGGGAATAATTTTGGCATTGGAAGAATCTAGTTTATCCCATGATAAATTCTAGAATTCCTCATTTCCATTCACACTCAGAAGCCATTTCCAGCATCTGAACTTTTTCTACTTATTTTTCCACTCTAAAGCCAGGGATAAATAAGCGCAATATATATTTATTCAATCAATTATTGAAAGGCAAACAAAGAATCAAGTTCTTCTAAATGTAAATAATGCCTTCAGTTTGCAATGCAATTATTTTAACATACAGGAAACACCTTGAGGTCAGGTTTTGGCTCCTGTTTATTTTAGATAATAGATGTGAAAGGGCTCTGAAGGATAAAAATTGCTAAGCAAATGAAAGTATCATTATTGATCACTTGGAGATATGTCAGATGTATTATCTTCAAATACTATACCACTTCTGCATTTAAAAATATCCTAATTGTCTCATTTCTGTCTTTCTTCTCACCTTTTAGTGCTAGTCAAAATGATACCAAATTTTCAACATACTGGCTAGGAAATTTATACTTTAATTTACATCTGTATATCTCATTTTTTATACCTTTCTCTGGCTTAACTCACTAATGTGATACATAAAAGAGAATGATTGAGTCAACCACTACTTTGGACTCATTACTATTGCTAACAACACATCATTAATTCAAAACTAAATAATTGACCAATCTAAAAGAATGAAAAGTTTAAAACAGAAAATTTCAAAAGTTGACTACCTTGTACAATCTGACAGGCTTTTTGAAAACAAATCCTTCTTGGCCTTGCTAAGGCATTTCACGTGACTTTCAAAGTCTTGATCTTGATATCCTCTCAGCTTATGTGATGATGCACTACCTTACTATATCTCTTATCATTTGTACCAGTTGTTCATTGACTTCTTTTCAGGTTTATCTTCTTCCTTCAACCCTGAAAAAGGATAAGATAGGTGTTCTTCAGTTTTTCTGCTCTTCTTTCTTTTCATATTTCCCCTCACAGATCTCATCTTGCTATGTGACCTTGGATAAATGACTTAACATCTCTGTGCCTCAACTTCCTCGTATGCAAAACAGAGACAGTAAGTTTTCTACCTTGTAGGGTTATTAAAAGTTTTATTTAGTTAATACATATAAATTACTTTGAACAATACCTGCCTGGCACAAAAAAAAAACAACGCATTTAAATATTTTCCAAATCTACATCTCTAGTCTTTCTGAAGATTTTTCCAAGCTCCAAACTAACATATCCCATTTTTATTGGGCACAACCCTATAAAATTCCCTGCTTAAATCTTATATTTAGCTATTGGAGACCAGAATATGCCTCTCAAAAATATAAAGGATTGTTGAGCTGAAGACAATTAAGAAAAAGCAGATGCAGGAAAGCTCTCTGCCCTGACACTATTTGCCTAAAGGCAGGAGATAGATTTACAAAGACAAAAGGTATCCTACCCCCTATCTACCAGGGAGAACAAAGGTTAACCACTGAAGGCATCTTCGCATCCTTATCAGTCTGGCAATGGTACAAGAGGAATTTATATTAATACACTTCTCTAGCCTTCATCTGCTAGTTATTTGCTTTCCTCAAAGTTGACACCAGTAGAAACTCAAAGTCCTTACTTCTCTAAATATTTACTGTTCTTTGTTGAAGATGCTATATAAGCTGGAATTCATAGCTGCCTCTTTAAGACCCATTCATTCGCTGGGTGTCTCCCATGTGTATATGAAATAAACTTCTGTTTTTCTCTTGTTAATCTGTCTGTTCCAACTAAAAACCTATGGGAGTTATTATTTTCCCTTACACTAATTGTAGCCTTTCCCTCCAATTTAGTTTCCTATCCCAGAGTTTTCCAATTTTATTAATGGCCTTACCATTAATGAAATACCTGAACTAAAAGTCTCAGTCAACTTCTACACTTTATACCCTCCAAAGTTCTGTCAGTAATTCTTAACTGTCTCTTTCATTAGTTAGTGCTTTTTAATGCCCACTGATACTATACTACCTCAGATCCTTTTCTTCTCACTACGGGATGACTACAATAACCATCTAACAAGCCTTTCTTGCAGCCTCTCCCACCCAATTCTGAATTCATTATGCTAATCATTACTAAATTAATCTCTTGAAGAGTAGTTTCATCAAATCATTTTTATACTCAACCTTCTTCAGCGAATCTCTGCCATCTGGCTCCAAAACCCTCCAAAATCTGGCCTCTATTTTTACAATTGTAACTCCTTTGAATGTGTAGCATGTATTGCCATTAGTTTTGTAATTAATCAATTGTGTTTTATCTTTTGAATCTCATATTATTATTATTATTAAAAATTTATAGGATCACAACTTAACTGTCCCTATAAAATTGTAAGCTTCTTGTGGACAATTATAGAATATTATACATTTTTTCCCATAGTAACTTTCCTTAAATTATGCACAATTAATATTAGCCTACTCTATTTTATATTGTTGCTGTGTGATGATGGATTGAAGTTGATTTACTTTCCCAGATAATCAAATTAATTGATAACTGTATTTCTACTTTTGACCTTGTAGAGAATGATATTTTACATAACAAATAAGTATTATGGTAAGACATAATTAATCATTGTGGTCACTAACATTGTGTTAACATTCATTAAAAGACAGGTATTATTCCATTTTAAAGTCCATTTTCAGTGGAATCTCTTTTATTTATTTATGGTCAGAAACTGCCTCTTCCTCTCCACTTCAAGCTCTTCAGCCATATAGTTACGCTTGTCTCTAAAGCAGACTGAACCTTTTCTATAAACAAGTGTTTCTCAATCTGGAGCATTTTGCTCCTCAGGGGATGCTTTGCATTGTCTAAAGATGTTTTGGGCTGTCACAACTCGGGGGAGTAAGTGCTACTGGCATCTGGTGGAGTAGAGGCTAGGGATGCTGCTAAATATCCTAACCCACCCAGGATAATCTCCAACAAGAAGGAATTATTCAATCCAAAATGTCATTAGTGCTAAGGTTGAGAAACACTGCCTAGACTCATTGACCCTATAAATTAGTCCCTTCCTTATTCCTAAACCTTTACAGGCCCTTTTCTTCCTCAGATTTGGCTATTTGCCCTTTACCTGGTGGCTTAACAATTCTTCAGTTATTAAAACCAATCTCACCTTTGTATAGGAGGGAATCCAATGCTAATTTGATGCCCTTATAACTGGGTTTTTGCTTCATTCTCAAAATTTAGGCTTTATATATTTTCCCATAGTCTTTAGTAACTCAAAAGCTAAGAACTTATGTTACTTTTGCTAGTCTTCCTAGATCTTGCTCACTAATATCCCATGACTTATCTCCTGTATTAACTATCAGATTTGCCTTACTATTGCCTCCTTTTGGATTTTCCAATTTTATTTTCCACCCTTCTGTAGGTTTGCCTGCTTGTCCCTAGGGTGGACATTGTCATTATACTGAAAAATCCATTCAAAGTAAGTATTCATCATAAAAATCCTGTAATCTCTACTTGTGGAAGTAGTTCTCTGACATAAACACTGTAGTAACCCAGTGTTACAAATTCTCTTTACCCCAAATCTATGAAAAATTTGATGAGAATAATTATAATATCTTTATTAATATCTTAGCTTCTTTCTTACATGATGAAGAAGAAAGTAAATGCAGCACTTAGAAAATGTAGATTGGCTTCCATTCACTGTCTGAAATTTTCCAGATCAGCATTTCAGTTTTAAAAAATAATGACAAATAATTACTTTGGTATTTCAATTCAGTTGTAACTAAAGATAATTTTAGAGAGAAGAAATGGTAAGCATAAGCAAAAAATAAACTACATGGTAATAAATAAACCAAACTCCTAAAAAGCCATTAGCAAAAAGAGCTAAATAATTTTCAAGATCTCAAAAAAAATGATTATATGTAGATTTTCTTTAAATTCAAGCATGTATAGTTTTGTTTGAAAGTCACAAACATCTAGTTTAAAGCAGTTTACTATTTTAGCTGTCATGACTGCCCCACAGTGGTATATCTAAACATAAAAGAAAAAGACCAGAATTTTTAATTCTCTATTCATACAAAGAGGGATCATTATCATTTTCTTCACTATGCCATATTAATAATGGATGTTTATAGGCCAAATCAAACACAATCCAAAATCACATTTCTTTAGAGAGCTCTTATTAAACAGATAAAGAATCTTCTCTTGAATGTTGTTACATTTTCCATTTCTAAACAGTAGTTTGGAGGAAATGAAATGGAGACTCATGAAGTAGATAAATGAGACTGATTCAGAGAACAAGCCAGTCATTGAATCCCAGAAATAAGAAGTGATATCTAAACAGGAATTTATGAAGGGTAAAAGTTTCGGGGCAAACACTTTACATGCCTGAGAATATGAGTGTGTTATTTTAAATGCTGCTATAGTCAATTCAGCTTGAGTATAACATTTTATGTATCATCACCCCTATTTTAGGATGTACTAGAATTTAGAAATGGTGACTAGTGGTCACTACATAGCAGGACTACTATTGCCTTTGCCATAATAACACTTTGTTTATAATAAAATTTATCTTCTAGAGTGAGAAAAAATGGCGGAGTAAAGGTAACCTCCTGGATTACTGCTCCCAGAGAAAGAAGCATAGATTTCGGTCTCCTACACATGAATGAATCGCTCCCCCGCAAGAATAGTGTTGTGAATCGGCAGAGAATCAGCATGGGACACACAAAACTGGAAGAAGAAAACGTCAATGGGAGATAGGATCACAATCTCTGGAGAGTGCAAAACTAAATATAGAGCGTAGAATGTGGGAGGGCTCCACCCACCGAGCCAGTGAGTGAAGTGGGATCAAACCCACAGGAGAACTTATTGCTTCCCCACTGACCACCACACCCACTCAGACAAGGATTTGCCTGAAGTTGGTGCAAAATTGTGGCAGGAGGCAGGGTTCTGTGGAGACAGGAAAATAGCAGGAAGCATCTTGAACTCCCTGGAGCTCTGTGCCAGGACTGCACTAAGTGGGAAGGGATCTGGTCTGAGCTACTGTGGGAGGTATTTAGGAGACAGGTAATGTGCCTCTGGCATCCAGTGGATCCAGACCTATGGAGGTGTTCACTAAGTAGGGGACTATAATCTGGAACTGCTTCAGGTGAAAAGGCCCACACAGGGTGGGTCAGTAAGAGCGAGAGCTCTGGCTGGACAGTCATGAGACTGTAGGAGGGTGACATAAAAGAGACAATGGGGCATCCTAATGATCCTGGGTCCTGATGACCCAGCTCCCCAATCCAGCACCTGCCATCTCCTGAACAGTCACCACCAATGCTAGTGCTCTGTGGGAGGGCTGTCACTGTTGTTGGGGTCCACAACCCAGCCACTGCAGTGTGATACAGTGTGTCAGGCAGATCCCTTCCCCCAGCACAGGGACTCTTGCAACCAGCTCTGCCCTTACACAATATATCATCAACTAGCCAGACCTGTCTTTATGGATGAACTCTGAACACTTCCCTAGTCATGAGGAGGCTAATGCCTGCAGGACTTATAGGCACTGGGGTGCTGGGCAGACTGGGGAGCTACCCCATCCCCCTAGCCAGCATCTTTCATGCCAAAAGTGGTAGGCTCCAACTCTGGAGGTAGGGTGAGACAAGAAAAGCCTCAATGTGAATAGGAAATCACCTCGTCATGTGATTATTAAGCTGACCAAAGTAAATGTAAAAGAAGCAATCCATCGTACAGCAAGGCGAAAACAACAAATAACCTATAAAGGAAAGCCTATCAGACTAACAGCAGACTTCTCATCTGAAACCTTACAAGCCAGGACAGGATGGGTGCCTATCCTTAATCTGCTAAAATAGAATAAAGCCCAACCTAGAATTCTCTATCCTGCAAAATTAAGTTTCATCTATGAAGGTGAAATAAAGTCCTTCTCAGATAAGCAATTGCTGAAGGAATTTGCAAAGACTAGACCAGCCCTACAGAAAATTCTCAGACCTGCCATCCACAGTGAACAGGTCAATAGATACTCCCCAAAGTAAAATCCTCAAAGAATTAAAGACTAGTCCTCGAATCTCACGATGGCTCAAGGTCTAAGACAAAGCAACAGGACTTCACACAACAATACGAATAGAAATCTTCCTCCAATTTCAATCCTCTCAATAATTGTAAATGGACTAAACTGTCCTCTGAAGAGGCATAGACTGGCAGAGTGGATAAAATCCCATAAGCCTAGTATATGCTGCCTATAAGAAACACATTTAACCCACAAAGATGCCTCCCGGCTGAAGATCAAGGGTTGGAAAACTATCAACCAGGCAAAGGGAAGTCAAAAGAAAGCTGGGGTAGCTATATTATTTGCAGAAAACATTAGTTTTAAAATAGCAGAAGTAAACAAGGATAATGATGGCCACTTTATAATGGTGGAAGGGAAGATCCAACAAGAAGATTTAACAATCCTTAATGTTTATGCTCCCAATGCAGGCGACCTAATTACATAAATCAAACATTGTCTGAACTAAATACCACGTTAAACAATGCTGCCATAGTAGCAGGGGACTTCAACACGCCACTAAATGAACTGGATAGATCCTCCAAACAGAAATTAAATAAAGAAATAAGGGACTTAAACAAATCTCTTGAACAAAAAGGACTGACAGATCTCTACAGAACATTCCACCCAAATAACGTTGAATTTACATTCTTCTCAGCTGCCCATGGATCCTTCTCCAAAATCGATCACATACTAGGCCGCAAAGCAGATCTCAAAAAATTCAAGAATATAAAAATAATACCATGTGT
>CAUYPO010075758.1:0-18485 GCA_963574435.1 Cheirogaleus major
GAAAGGGTCGGGCCTCTGCTTCCGCCTCTTCCCTGCCAGTGGTTTTCTCTGTAACAAGCAAGAGTTGGAAATGTATCTTTCCTTTTGCTATTAGTCCGTCTGTCCTTCCTTCCTTCTTTCCTTCCTTCCTTCCTTCCTTCCTTCCTTCTTCCTTTCATCCTGTCATTAATGACAGTTCTACAGTGAAATAGTATGCACTGTATGTTTGGGTTTTGTGTTTCTGACCATTCAGTTTGTGGCATGAATCCTCATGTTTAATAAATTTAATAGACACCATCATCGTGCACTAGGTCAAACCTATCAAAATTGCAACAGGTCAAGCCTAACTAAGGAGCTGTTAACATCATGAATTTATTTATAGTTGGGAAAATTGAAACCCTCTCCCCTTCACTTCTGCCTTTTTAGGATCAGAGCCACACACAAGTGTCACAGTACCGGCAGGACCCCTCCCTGATCATGAGGTCTATCGTTCACATGACCGATGCCGCTCGCTCTGGGATCATGCCGCCTGCCCAGCTCACCACCATCAACCAGTCTCAGCTCAGTGCCCAGTTGGGGTTGAACCTGGGAGGTGCCAGTATGCCTCACACCTCGCCTTCACCTCCAGCAAGCAAATCGGCCACTCCCTCGCCTTCCAGCTCCATCAACGAAGAGGATGCTGATGAAGCCAACAGAGTAAGTCAGAACTGCCTTTGTGTGACCCACTGGCGAATATGGGCTCACCCCGTGCTCATGTCTTTGGATTTCGTTCATGGTGTTACCTTCTTTTTCTTCATGGATTTGGAGTAGCATTTAAATTCATGATGGTTTAATTTTTTTCTTCTCCTCTTTTACTTATTTGTTTTCTATAGAAAGTGTATTAAACCAGAAATTGGAAGATCCGGCTTTCCCTACTGGTTTTAAGGCATGGGGCAAGTCATTTAACTCTTGTAATTCCTAATTTTTCTAATCTACAAAAGGAGGGCTTGCACTCCCTTTCTAGAAATTTCTGGAAATTCCACACTTTCCAGAAATTCTAAAGTGTTTTGGTTCTAAGTTAATGTCCACATGAGCAAACATCATCCAGTGTTTTGGCCGAACTTCTGCCACGTTTGACAGCTTTGCACCTTCAATCATGTTTGTCATGGAGTAAATTCCCATTGTTTTGTCATGGAAAAATGTTTAATTTGAAAATATACATAGTTTGAAATAAAAATCGAGTTCCAGGTATGAACTTTTCTGAACATTTAGAATAAATAACGAAAAAGAATACTGTAATAGTTACACAAATACTCATCACGCATTCATTAGCTGTGTGTTGTACACCTACTCTGTGCTTGCGTTTGACTTGGTTCTCGTGATATAAAGATCTGTGAGAGAATCACTGCTCCTGGGACTCCCCACTGGGGATGAGCAGCAATGTTTGGAACTAGCTCCAGATGTGATTAGCGATGCAACTAAGGTATCTGGTGTGCTGAGATCACAATCAATGCTGCCTGGGAGAGTGATTTGAGGAAGACTTTATTGAGAAGGGGATGTTGAATTAGGGCTGAGAGGATACCTAACAGTTCATGAGGCAGAAGAGAGAGGCTGGCATTTTGGTAGGAGAAACGGTGAGGAGAAATGTCAGTTTTGGGGTATCATGAAGTTTGATATGGGGGAAGACATAAATAGAAGTCAAAGAAAGAAATGGCTTAAATGTGGTGGCCTTTCTTCTGTTGGTAGTTGAGAGCTGATTAATTATTTGCACAGAGAATTGGCGTAAGTAATTTTTGCTTTAGAAAGATAACTTTGGCCATATATAGAACGCCTTACAAAGAGAGGGAACAAAGAAAAAGAAGTTAATTAGAAGACCCTTTTATTATGTTTCCTTTCATCAAAGGGAAGGGATGGACAGGAGGTACCAGATTAGCGAGACATTTAGGAGGGAGAATCACAAAGGTTTGGTGATCCACTGGAATTTGAAGAATCAAGAGATAAATTGAGCTTTAGTTCAAGAGCCAGATGGACATCAATAAATGAAAGAATCAACCCAAAAAGAGAGAAGTGTTTTTTTTGTCCCCCCACAGGGAAGATGAGAGTTTGGCATGTTATTGGTTCAATTTGTGGTCTGGAAGGCAGTTCATTGAGTCTAGAAGTAAGTTCATTGGTGCTGGAACTGCAGATTGGGGGCCATGGGCACGTAGACGTGAAGACATGGAAGGGATCAGTATTTCTTAGAGAGTGTAAAGAGCAAGTCAAGGACAGAACTCTGAGCATCATTTATTTTTAAGTAGCAAATGGAAGAAGAGGAGCAAGAGAAGACTGAGAATGATGAGAAGAAGAATAAGGAGGTTGGAGTAATGTTGCCGAAGTCAAAGGGATTTCAGGGTGGAGGTTTGGTCTGTAGCACCCACTGGGCCCAGAGATAATAAATGCACTAACAATCTGTCCCACTCACAGGACTTCAGTGCAGGAAAGTGAGAAATATGGTTAAGGAAACTTGAAGCACATGAACAAGATGGGTCTGGGTTTCAGCTGGCCAGGACAACTCAATGGGTTCCTTTCTCCCCACGCATGTTCCCACTCCTCTTCCTACTTGCCTCTGTACCAAACCGAAATTGTCACCTCTAAAGAGAACCTTTTGCATGACTCCCAGCTTGCTCCATGTTAAGCAAGGCTCTTGGTGTTGTATAAAGACAAGGAATCCTATTTGTTATCTTTTAATCACCTTCGCTGAGAAAGGAAGATTAAAATTATCGTTGATTGTGTCACTTTTGGGTAAAGCTATTTCTCCAGCTTTCTCTCCCAACCCTTTTAAGTCAATGACATAGAAGTTTCTTTATGAGAATTAATTCTGAGCTTTTATTTAAACTGTGGGACTTTTCCTCTCTGCTTTATTCTTAAAGAGTAATGATGATTAGGGCAAGTCATGGTCATCCAAGAAAGACATCAGTGGTTGTCGACATCAGAATATTGTTTTACAGAAGATTGAGCTGAGAGGTTGAACTCCTCTCATTTCCAGAAAAACCTGCTGTGGAAATTACTTCCATCTTGCCCTTGGTCAGGGTATTGTTGGCATTAACAGTGCCAAAGTTTCTTCCAGGAAAAGAATATAGTTGTGTGACTCAATTAGAAAACTATGTGTGTCTGTATACATACATACATATATATATATATATATATATATATATATATATATATATAGTTTTTTTTCTTGTAGCTGAAGTAATGTTTCTCATTGGCTCCAGCTGAAGCTCTAACCGAAAGGCATCTGACTCTTTTGCAAGTTCAGATTCATTAAGTAGAATTAAACAAGTCTCACTTATTCTGAAAATTTCAAAAAAAGACTATGGGCTCTAGAGAGTTATTGAATTAATTGTGTGAGTTATTAATATGAAAGATGGCATTTTGGAGGAGAGGTGAGATATGCCTTTTAACAACGTCTGAAGCATATAAACTACTTGTATAAAGTGTGGATGTTGTTATCATTCAAACAGTGCAAACAATAGGCCTACCTAAAAGTAGACCAGTGGTTTCTTAACACTTTAGGGTTCAGAACTCTCAAAGAAAAGTTATTTAACCAGTTTTCTCCCTGATAATGTTAGTAATTGGATTAAGTTCCAAATGACTCTCATTTGTAAAGTAATAATACTCTAGGAAAATTTGAATTAGGATTCAAGGCCATTAAAAGCCAATCTGTTAGTAACTTTGAATCTATCTCTGTTGATCTTGCCCAAGGCTGGCTTTTAAAACAGATTTTGTTAAACACTTCAGGATTCTTGATGAAGTTAACTACAAAATCATCTTCATTATAGTCATACCGTAATCTAGGGGAGTAAAACAAAGCTGATAAATCATTTCCCCTGCTTCTCTGATAAGTATATTAAATGATCAGTTAAATTAGATGATGGTCACAGGTAAATATGGAACTTAGTAGTATATGAATTGGGGAGCTCTACCCATATCATTTTTATGGTTGGCTTCGATCTCACAGAGTTCATTTTGTGAATATGTGTGAGTGTTTATAGCAGTATTATTGTGGGCAGGGTTACTTACCATATGTAATAAATGCCTTCTTTTTAATCTCCTGAGTGATTTTAAGTATCAGTTCTTACCCTGTTTTTACAGGTTTTTAATTTTATGAAGAGTTTCAATTTCCTTTCTATCTCTAAAGTAGTTTTGATGTTTTTATATTTCTTGTTATCCTATTCTTTACAAAGTTGTTATTTTAGAAAATAAAGATGACCTTTTCCTTGTTGTACAAGTATAGAGATTATACCTAATTTCCATTTGAGTTTCCAGAGACCCATTAGCAAAGTAACATTCTGATAAAAGAAAAAAAAAATCAGTCTCAAAAAATCAATTCAGACAGATCACACATATGACAAGGGACTTCATTTAAAATATTTGAATATGATCAACATCCCGAACATTATTTAGGTTTAACTTCTAATACCTCTGAAAATGTAAAATATTTTGTTTATGTGCACATGTGTAGCACAGCATATATATAGCATCTCCTGGTACAGAGTGTTCTGGTTTTCATTAGTCATAATTGCTATTTAGAGCATATGTTATGAATGTATTGAAGATACTTCTGGGTCTCATTAATCAATGTTCTAAATGCTAATCTCTGCTGTCCAGTTAACTCTAAGCAAGTTTACCCCTCCCCCGCTTTTGGTGGTGATTCATCTGTTGATGATGCTTAACAAAACCTTAAAAGAACAATTACGGATCTGAGTCAGTCTTGCTGCTTTCTCCGGGAGTACATTCCAGGCGGTGAATTTTCTCCCTGCTTTGCAGGCCATCGGAGAGAAAAGAGCTGCTCCAGATTCTGGCAAGAAGCCCAAGACTCCAAAGAAAAAGAAAAAGAAAGATCCGAATGAGCCACAGAAGCCAGTGTCAGCATACGCCCTGTTTTTCAGAGACACACAGGCTGCAATTAAAGGTCAAAACCCCAATGCAACCTTTGGAGAGGTCTCAAAAATCGTAGCGTCTATGTGGGACAGCCTTGGAGAAGAACAAAAGCAGGTGAGACCGAGATCCGTCGTGGCCTTATGTTACAAAGTTAGCAGAGTATTCCTTACACTTTTTCCAGGTACACGCCTTCACTTAGTATGATCGCTTCTCACGAAAGCCTTTCGAAACTATGGAATTAAAGAACACGAACGTATAAATCTAAACAAGTCTCCAGTTGTATTGATTTCTCGGTCAGCTTAAGGGTGCCTGTTCAGAACCCATTCAGAGGAGGGTTGGAAGAAATCCAGGCAGTATCCTGCAAGCGTAAACTTTTGATGATAATCGTTTCATTTTAAATAATGTGGAATATTCCCCCTTTGTTCAAAAAGGGCACTACAAAGGGATTAGGTCCATCCTTGCATGCCTTTCCATTGATCATCTTTCTGAACCCTCGTGCTGTCCTGGTGGGTTTCCAAACTTTGAAGCTGCCTCTGCATGTCTCATTATTGTCACTAGGCATTTGAAATTTTATTCCAAGTTCATTTTAAAGCTAGACAGTATGAGAGGTATTCAGAGATTAGCCATGCTGGTGGGAGATACTTCCTTAGGGGCTCAGTCTCCTCTCCTTCCCCATGCAACTCCTCCGTACAAACGAAGAGAAGAATGTGTCCCTTGGGGGTCGGCCCTCCCTTTGCTCTTTGCATGAAACTCCAATTACCATTAATAGGAGTTAACTTTTACAAAGCACAGAAGAGGAGATAGACCCCTATTAGTGATAAAATAGAACAATTATTTACCCTTGGTTTTTATTTACAAATCATGAACTCATTTCATGAACTGATTCCTCCTGTAACTGTAGAATTTTCCAGTTTGTTTGCAGTGAGTTTATTGCTATATATAGCAGACTGATTTTTCTGTCCCAGAAATGCAATTCTAAAGGACTGGCAAACTGCTGCACCTAACTTTTAAACTCCAGAGAGAAAGATCATTGCACTTTGGTCCAACACCCAGCCATCAGGCCAGCTAAGAAAAGGAAGCCTAGATTCAATATATTGGGATTTATTTATGTAACTCAGTGGTCTCACAAATGGAAATCTCC
This sequence comes from Cheirogaleus major, assembly GCA_963574435.1. NCBI lineage: Eukaryota > Metazoa > Chordata > Mammalia > Primates > Cheirogaleidae > Cheirogaleus > Cheirogaleus major. The sequence goes on from CAUYPO010075758.1 coordinate 6,020, forward strand.
CATGTTTTATGATTTCTGACCTTTTTTTTTTCTCCTCCAAAAGAAAGCTAAGGTTGAAAGACCTCCATGTCTTCTCTTTTGTCTTCAGACACTCTACCTGTTTGTTGTTTTTATCCTCTGCTTTGGTAAATATGTGTGAGGGAAAGAAGACATTGATGGAGAAACTCATTACTCTCTATAATGTAAGCCGTTTGTTGCAAAGCTTATTCTTCCTGTTACCTTATTTATTGCCTGAGCACGAGGCTTGCAGCAGTTACTCTCAAGGAATCTGTATTACAACCGGAAATCTTTTTCTCATTCGCAGCGGTAGATATTAAGACTCTGCTCCAGCGAGGGTAGCAGGATTGGGTTTGGTTTGGTTTTAATATCTCTCTGGGTGTGTGTGTTAACATTTAAAAATCAAAGCCAAGGAGACCAACTTTTTTTTATGTGAGTTATGTTTATATGACCTAATTTGTGCAGCAGTTATGTTATAGCTGAGGATTTATACACTAAAGGTGGTGCTAATTTTGGTCTTTTAATAGGTATATAAAAGGAAAACAGAAGCTGCCAAAAAAGAATACCTGAAGGCCCTGGCCGCGTACAGGGCCAGCCTCGTTTCCAAGGTAAACCTGAGCCGGAGCGGCCGGTCTCTGAAATAGTTATGACGCGGAACGCAGCCCTCAAGCGTTGAAACCGTAAACGCAGCTCCCCTAAGAGTTGATAAGAAAGCATCTTGAACAACTCATAAACTTGCTGGTTTCCATTAGAGGCTACCCGAATGATGACATGAAAAATATAAGTTAATTTAAGTGGCTAAATCTAAATTGTTTCCAAAAGATTCACTGATCTTTATGTATGTGTATGTAGCTCTATAGATAAATTTTAAATAGCCTCTTATTCTTTTTTGTCAGGGATAGGATCTGTGTTAATATCCTCTATTTAAACTGGGAAATAAGTTTGTCAGGCATTTTTAGACATCATATCATAAATTTTCCAGTGGTTACATTATTATAATAGGGGATGTTGCGTTTTCAAACAGACTATTCCATATCATATAAATAAATAAACCTCATGATTATTTAAAATAAAATTATGCTCCAAGTACTAAAAGAAAAAGTATATGTATTTTACATAGAGTATACCATAGGCCCTGGTAAAGTGCGCCAATATCCCAAACAAATGTCTGGGTTATAATTGCCTTGATCCAAAAAGAGTATGAACTGCTACGTGATCTTTTTTTAACATTTAATTACCAATATCTGTTGACTTCCTATAGTTTCGAGAGCTTTAGGGGAGGATAATTTGGTCTAATATATTTTTGCTCTTGATAAATTTCTTCTGGCAAGGAGAGATACCATTTCATTGTCACTGTTGTTGTCTCAGGTACGACACAGCCTCAAAGCCATTTAGAAAGGGTTCATTCCCTTTTTTCTCTTCTTCACCTGAGTTGTTTCTTCTTTCTATTATCTTTATTAAGATCTACCGTTGGCAGCTGCTCAGAATCAGATCAACAGAGGCCCTTCTGTCTTTGTTGACAGCTCTCAGGACACTTCCCACTTCATTAGAAAGAAAAGCCTTTATCAGGTCAACAGCAAAACCTTTTTCTGAGACTCTGGAAGACACACATTGGGAGATATACCGATTCTGTACTCAGATTTGCACATTGCAGAGAACAACTGATTGTGTGGGCGACAGATGTTAAGAATTGAAGCATAGTTGGTAGTTAATTGGATGGAGTGATGTGAATAGAGTAACAGTGTGCATGTACTTCTTAAGTGGATCATTTATTCATTCATTTATCCAGAAGCAGGTATAGGTGGTCTTTGTGAATTAGAGCATGAATAATTGACCATACATGGATTTAAGCCAGGAACCAGTACCTCAAAAGGCATTCAGAAAATATTAACCATTAATCATCAAGTCTGTGACTGACTTAGGAGGGATAACATAAAAGTTGTACATTGTATACTAGAGTCAGGATTCAGAAATATTTCCAAATGGAATTCAACGACACTAAAAACCCAATAGCACAGTATTTAAGAAGAATAGAATACATTTTTTCATTTTTGTTTTTTTTAATTCAGTAGATGCAGTTTGAGAGGATCCTAAATTTATATTCAGAGACCTGGGAGGTAACTATTAATAAAAATAGTCCTTGAGATACAAGTTTAGAATAATTTCAACCTGAACCAAAAATGTAAAAAGGTGCTAATATAGTGATCTCAGAGGAAGCAGCATCTAATTGTATAGGGTGATGATTAGACCACATCTGAAGAATTGGTTCTGTTTTGGACCCTACAATTTAAAGCGAGATGGCAGCCAGCTGAAGACCCTTCAGAGTGTTGCCTCCATAATGTTGAGGACTGAAAATCAAATCCTATTAGGAAATTGAAATAATCAGGGAGGTGAGGATGTGGGGGTGTATTATGATCTTACTCCACGAATACAAGGGCCATCATATAAAAGAAGCTAAGTTAATCTCTCTGACCTAGTAGAAGAATTTATTCAACAGGTGAGATTATAGGAAGCAAGATTTTAGTCCCAATGTCAGAAATAACAATACGGTTTCATCATATGCACATGTAACTCATGCCTCTACATGCAGAACCTTGGACCTCCTCCCTTAAGATGTGACTTTACTATCACTTTTAATCTTCCTGACAACCAAAGCAATTAATAGAAGCTTACTATTAAATCATAAGGGCATGAGGAGGCAGGCTGGGAGGAACTCTACAGTCATTTTCCTGTTACCATTTACCATTAAGGTGACACCTTAGAGGCACAACAGTACAACTGCCCAAGTGTCTAAATGTAGACTTTCTTTGTGGTTTCTTAAGACTAGCGTGGTGATTCTTAAGTACTATAGTATATGAGAATTATGTACACATTTATATGTACAAAACTGTGTGTATTCTACTTTATGGGTGATTTAATGGTTTTTGAAGATAATTTTGAGTGTTTACAGTTTCTTCTTTCCCTAAAGACTTTAGAAAGTGACACTCTAGTAAACATGCAGCCCCAGTGAGCTTTTGTAGTGTGGAGAGCTGTCTACTGACAGGTGATGCTTTAGAGTTGGTTACATGTGTTCAAACAGAAGCCATCAGAGATGGCATTTCCTATGTTGAGTGACTCTCCATATGAGGTCATTTCTCAGGTTCCTTCTAATAGTAGGGCTTTATAAATTCGAATCATAAAAACTTAGAAGTGAACATTTGAAATCAACAAAGTGGGTGGCTGCTTCATGCCTCCAAAGTGCCCTCACCACCCCCCTAAAAACTCTAATTTGGGGAAGAATAGGAGGAAAAAATAGTCTCTAAGATGAATCATTCCAATCACTGTTGCATTAGCAAAAGAATTTATTTTTGTGGAGGTAAGGATGTGTTTTTAGCACAAAATGTAATAGGTAGTTTCTCTTCATGTTTAACCCTAGATCTGCCGTTTGTCGTATAATAGGTTATTCGATCACACGAGTATTAAACATTCTCCCCTTATCTGTGGCTCCTTTGATAAATTCTGGAAATCTTCAAAATAGTTGGGAAACTAAAACATTTCTAAAGTTGTGAAGTACTTCAATTTAGTATCTCTGAGGACCCCAGTGATATTTTTCTTGTATTTGAGTGAGTACTTTTACAAATAATCATGCAAACACAGGGTTTTGAAGTGTTCTACTGGCAGTAGTTTTTTGGTAATTGTAGTTGTTAATTAATAAAAATAGCTAACCTTTACTAAGTGCTTCCTGTGGGCCAGGCACTGTTCTAAATGCTTAACACATGAGTTAATTTAATTCTCAGAACTTCTACACAAGATAAATACCATGTAACCCCATGTTATAGATAAGGAAACTGAGGACCAGATGGGTGAATTAACTCGCCCAAAGTCACAAAGTTCTTAGGTTGTAGAACTGGATTTGCACTAGAACAGTCTGTACTCCCTTGTCTTTCAATGTGTGGTGCTGGGTGGTGAGGTCAGTACAGACTTAAATGTAGAAGAATTGTTGCTCTTAAGTATGTGTATCAGTTCTCTTTTGCCACAGTAGTGCTGTGTAACAACCATCCCCAAAGCTCAGTGATTTAAAAAGATAAGTGTCTATCTCGGGGAGTGCCAGTGAGCTCAGATCTAGGCCAGGCTCTGCAGGGTCAGCGAGTCCTGCTCTTCTGTGTGGGGTCAGCTTGCAGGTTGGAGGGGACTGGACTCATTCACACACATTGCAGTTGATTGGCTGGCAGTGAGCTGTGTCCTGGGTGAGGTAAGTGGGCCACATGTCTGTCATCGTGCACATGGCGGTGGCAGGTTCCAAGAGAGAGTGGAAGGGTGCAAGGTCCTTTGAGGCCTCAGCTTGGAACTGGGACAGTGTCCCTGTCATCACATTTCCCTTGGCCAAAGCAAAAGCACAGGACTAGCCCAGACTCAAGCGGGTAGGGAATTTGACTCCACTTCTGGGAGGAGCTAAAAAGTCACATGACAAAGGGCATGGATACAGGGCAGCATGAATAGTGGTGGCCATTCAAAAAAAATCAAAGTGTAATACCTAAAAATACTTAAATATTTCAAATACTTATGTATTATCATAACATTCTGGCATTTTCTCCCCCAAAATGCAGGCGGCCGCTGAGTCAGCAGAAGCCCAGACCATTCGTTCTGTTCAGCAGACCCTGGCGTCCACCAATCTCACATCCTCCCTCCTTCTCAACACTCCACTGCCTCAACATGGAACAGTGTCAGCCTCAGCCCAGACTCTCCAGCAATCACTCCCTAGGTCAATCGCTCCCAAACCCTTAACCATGAGACTCCCCATGAACCAGATTGTCACATCTGTCACCATCGCAGCCAACATGCCCTCGAACATTGGGGCTCCGCTGATAAGCTCCATGGGAACGACCATGGTTGGCTCGGCTTCCTCCACCCAAGTGAGCCCTTCAGTGCAAACCCAGCAACATCAGATGCAGCTGCAGCAGCAGCAGCAGCAGCAGCAGCAACAGATGCAGCAGATGCAGCAGCAGCAACTGCAGCAGCACCAAATGCATCAGCAAATCCAGCAGCAGATGCAGCAACAGCATTTCCAGCACCACATGCAGCAGCACCTGCAGCAGCAGCAGCAGCACCTCCAGCAGCAAATCAACCAACAGCAGCTGCAGCAGCAGCTGCAGCAGCATCTCCAGCTGCAGCAGCTGCAGCACATGCAGCACCAGTCTCAGCCTTCTCCTCGGCAGCACTCCCCCGTCGCCTCTCAGATAACATCCCCCATCCCGGCCATCGGGAGCCCCCAGCCAGCCTCCCAGCAGCACCAGTCGCAAATACAGTCTCAGACACAGACTCAAGTATTGTCGCAGGTCAGTATTTTCTGAAGCTGCACGTGGCAGCTGGATTTCCTTACATGGAGGCGAGTGGCAGAGGAGGGTCGAGAATATATGGCTGAAACTTGTCCGTTGGTGTTGGTTATGCAGAAATGTGTAACAGATCAAACGGTCCTCTCAAGTGTCTATTAGATAGGCAATAAGAACCGCAGTGTAGCTGGGTAACATCTTTTAGCTGACTGTAAATCACTTTGTTTTTAAACAAGAAAACCTGTGCTCTTTTATGTGATGCCTTTTTTATTTATTCAGGCTATACCTACAATATGTGAATCAGACTGTTTAATGAATCCTGGGACATACTGATGACTATAAACTGGCCTCTCTGAGTCATAGAAAATGGCCTTATTTCTCCAGAAGTTGAGTAAACTGCACTTCCAGGCTATTTGAACTCCCGAAGCCCTAAAAAGAAAAAGCACAGTTGTAACTACCTGAAATACGAAGATCCAGTTTCATACAAACATTTGTATGATGTGAATAATTGATGGCATTTTTTTGTCATGAAAAAAATAATGTAAATCACAGACTTTTGCCAAAGCTCTTATTTTTTTTCCTAAATCTCTCCAGAAAAAAAAATGCAAGTGATTAGATCCAATTATTGACTCATTTCCACTTTTTACCCAATGACTTCTCCAAATCAAATCACAGTATATGTTGTAACAATATCTATGACCACTGTTAGCCCATTATATTCATTCCAATTAGAAGAAAAGAAATGTGAATATTATATTCCGTGTTTTGAGTGACAAGTTTCGAAAAATAAACACTGTATTTTTAAAAGGGAAATGCACTTAAATGAAAACAGTTATTACAAAAGTTAAGATTTAAAAAGAAAAAGCAAGAGTTTTTATTATGATGTAATACCGGTAGAATATTTAAAAGGCACATCACATCTGAATAATCAATGTAAATATTTTCTTTCAAAGTTGTAAGTTTTCATATCATGTGTTGTAAAGTTTTCCTAAATGAGGCTTTAACGTAAACACTGGTGACATAAACCATTCATTGCTACATTGCTTATTGTGTTTTTATGCTGTTTTATACTTTTTTATGAGTTATGATAGCAGCAATTAAGTTGTTTGTATTTTGCTTAACTAAAACAAAAATGCTTTTATCTTGCTATAGAATAAACACATTTCAGTAAAAACTGTGGACTGTATTTTGATGCAACAACAAGGAAACTGTTCACTTTTCAAATAAAATGTTATGTCAAATTTCACTTTTGGTTCCTTGAATACATATCGGATGGGGAAAGATGCCACATACCAAGTTTTATCTGAGCCCAAGCCTCATCTCCCATTTTCGGTTGGAAATATGATATTCATGGCTGAGAATGTGGATTGCACAGCCCAAAGCCAGGGCCCTTATAAAAAAAAACCCATTGGAAATATTTCTGTAATTGTGTTTTTATTAAGATGCAAGTGCAAGGTAAGTATAGAGAAAACAAAACAATCGTTTTCTATTTGGGGCTAGAACTAGTTGGGCATTGTGTTATTGCTATTAAAATGGATGGTGAATGCTAATTCTTAAGCCAAAATAATGATTTTAGTGCCCATTTCTTCCCCCCTTCTCTTGCTCTGTGGTGGCTCCTCTTTGAGAGCAGTGTGACCACTGTCCCCAGTTGTCTTGCATGATTAATTACAGCATCTGTCCTGTCAGAAGCTATAATGAAGAGGTCTTGATAAAAATTGCAAATTACCACTGGCAACAGTCTTAAACTGCTTATGATAAAATGAAAATTAAAAACAGCAAGTGTCAACCCTGACCAGAATCCTAATCTGGAAAGAATGAGATTGTACGTGGTGCTGCCCACAGCTACCGTGAGCAACACATTCAAAAATAATGGAATATAGATTCCTCAAAGTTGTCGTTGTATTTCAGAGAATATTTACTGTATGTTGTGGGTTATGAATAATGAATCCATCTTTCAATATTTCATAACCCTCTCGTACTCTGTATTATGTACAAATATTGAACAGCAAGAGATTCTAATTATAAATTTATAGATTTCTTGCTGTAGAAAAATTTATGTCTAAATTGAAGCTTTTCATAAGATGTATTAGTTGACAGGTATCAGTGTTCAAACAGTCTTAGAATGATGCCTAATCACATCTACGAGGGGGCGACTGTATTCTACAAAGAAATGATCTGTTTGCATCAAACTCATCAGAAGCAGAACTGATGGTAAAAGATTTTCTGTGAATTGAAACTAACATTACATAACAATAAGCACCATTTTATATTCTGTTGTGAAACCTTTAGACAAATGTCTTCAAAATTAATTGGTAAACCACATGTGACAGTAATTGTGTATTAGTTCTGTAATTGTCATTTTGAAAACCCATGAAGTATTGCTTGGAAAAAAAATGTCACTAGTGATAAGACTTAATTGCAAGTGAAGTCTGTTTTCAACTGTTTGCAGTTAGAAGCAGGTGTTGTAACATCTACTAAATGATTTTATAAATCTTAGGTTTTGTCACATTTGATTAAACGCTGCTAAGCCAGCGATGGTCAATTTCAGGGGGGGGGGAAGTTTAATTACTGCAGTTTAAAAACGTAATCACCAGGCAAAACTATATATTTAAAATGTCAAAAGTCTTAAATCATGAAAAGAATTCCCCAACCTTGTTACAAATTATTTTTCTCAGGATTCACAAAAGCATATTATGAATCAACTTGTATTCAATTTGTACCTATGACTTGGTTTCTGTTCCTGAGACTTAAGTAAGTATGAGGTGCACTTTTCTGTTACAGGGCAGAAATAAATCAGGTAATGAAAAACAGGCATGAGAACCGTGCTGATCAGTGTCACGCCTAAATGGCCTGAATGCCTTCCCTCTTAAGTGGTCTGCAGGCATTAAGGAATCTCCCCCACCCTGACCCCCACCTCCATCACACACACACCTTGACTCTCCCCCTGCCGTGTGGACATTATTTTATTACTCTGGCCAAACATGTCCTTTTTTTGGCATTAACCTGTACTGCCATGTGACGAAAAAACATAAGCAGTTTTCATTTTTAGCTGATACGGGGTCATTAGCTCCCAACTCAAAGAACAAAAGCTTAAATGCCTTTGTGCAGCATAATTTCTGCAATATATTACCACCTGACGGAGGTTTGGAGGCTTTCTAGACAGATGGAGTAATATCTCAAGTTTAAGCAGGAGCCCTCCACCGTGTCCATTCAGCGGGCTTTAGACATCTGAATGGTTTCTCCCCATTTCTCACTTCATGGAGCATTTTTCAGCACTGGACTTCAATCTAACCTTTCCTTCCCCCCTCCCCAACCCTCTTTGTTTGGCTTTTGTTTTGCAACAGCTGTTATTATCGTTTTTTGGTCAGCTGTGATTGCTGGAGGCAAAATAGGACCAGATGGTGTTTTGCTATGCATGAATGGAGAGTTAGAGGAGTTGGGATTGAATAGGCCAAGTTTGAATGGTGTCTATGCACCACCTGCCTGCCTTAGCTGCGGCGTACACACCACAGTAGCATGATCCGTCTCAGACCTACTAGAATCGGATGGGAAAGTGGAGAGCTGGGCAGGATTTCCCCATATTTATTGATCTTCCATGCACTAACAGAATAATGCAGTGTACAGTCAATTTGAGTTAATTGGATATGACACAGCATGGACATGTAATCTATCACTCCAGAGTCCTGGTTCAGTTTAAGGCTCTCACTGCTCCCCAAAATACACACACACACACACACACACTCAGTAGTAGCAAAACTTAATGGGCTAAGTGGGCACAAGTTTTTTAAAAACTCTGTCTAAAATAGTGGACTTAAGGAGTCTGAGGTTGAGGTTTTGGGAAGGGGGAGACATTTAAAAATGTTAATAGTGTGAGATCAAAAAAACCTGTAATTCTGATATGAGTAGAAAGCCCTCATATCTGTAGGTTGCTCATCAAATATTGTGCATTTTGAAGAAATGTGCATTACTAAGAAAAGCAAACGAATACACAATCACACTTGGTTTCTCTTAGAAAATATTCTTAACCGTGTAAACTTTTTTCTCCCTATTCCCTCAAATATAGTTAGCTTTACTGATGATCTGAACTGACCTCAAGGATAAAAATTTTCCCTGAATTTTAAAGCTGGTGAATAAGATTGTTTAGCCCTCGTAGATTGTGATCCTACAGGTGTGTGGCTTTCATGTCAGTGTGTTACTGAGTAAAAGCCTCAAGCCATCCAGGAGCCACGGAGTCAGATATGCAGACAGGCAGCACCATTTGCCTAAGGCCCCAATTACTTAAATTTACTTCTGCTGCATGCAAAACACTGCGATAGGTCCCAAAGGAGATGCAAAAATAAATAGGGCCTTTTGTTTACTTTGTATATGTTTGAAATTTTCTGTAACAAAAGTTTAAAAAACAAACTGATAAAATAACAAGGTTATTCTTAACTTTAGGAGTTTTCTTTTTTTTTTTTTTTTTTTAAATTGAGGTAGGGAAACTCACCAGACAGAATGATATGTGTACCAACAAGAGACATAAAAAATATGTGTTTTTTTAATCTGAGAAATTAAAATTCATTTAAACAGGGGAGAGATTGCAATTGGTTGGGGTATTAAGGAAAGCTGTGTGAAATTGTTGGCATTTAAGATGTGACTTGAAGGTTGTGTAAGATTTCAGTAGGCCAAGATGGAAGTCATATCCTCTTAGAAATAGGAAACATCTCCAGCCAAGGGGACAGCAGAGAAAAGCCATTCAGGTTGAAAGCACAGGCACCTCCAAACAGCAGTAGAGAATCTAGCAAAATTGGACACACAGTGCTTTTGTGGAGGTGAGCAGGAAAAGTACGGGAAAGGGATTTGGGGTTCAGATTTGTAGGTCTGCCAGAGACTCACAATTAACTCAAAAAGCACTGAACTTGTCTGAGTAAGAAAGGTATGATCAGAGATGAGTTATTGCATAAAGGATTTTATCTAGTTTTTTAGAAGGGAGTATCCAGTTGACACTAAAAGCTGAAAGAAAAATGGAACAAGATCTCCATTTGAAAATGTATCTCAATATTTCAGTATTTAATTATTCACATGCATAAAAGCATGCAATTCACATGCAATAAAGCTGTAACTTCACGCTCTCTCTCAAACCACTCCCATCTTCCTGGTGCAAGAACACACCATCCACAAAGCCAAATCAAGGCTTTGCTTTTTTTTTTTTTTTTTGATGGCAAATGTCGAATAAGCCTTATCCTTCCATTAGCATCAAGAGGGAGATCATTTTCTGTGTTTCTGCTGTGAAAAGAAAGCTATTTTCACCACTGGTAAAAAGTACCTCTTGGTGCTTGAACTCAAACGTGATGAATGATGAAAAGAAGCCCTTGCTTTGTTGCTGAGTAAAACCTCAGGCAGCACTGGGAGGGATGTTGGTTATGGTCTCAATTTAATTTCAAAGAAGAAGCTTCACAGATAGAAAACGTGAATGTGGATATACCCTTCTTAGCAAAGGAAAAATGCTCTTTTGTAAAACATCTCATTATTCCCAGCATTTGTATAGTACTCTGTACTTTTCAAAGCAATTTTCTGTGGATTACTTCATTCGATTCCCTCTCTAGATAGAGCAGGAATTAACTTCATGTAACAAATGAGGAAACTGAGGCACAGAGCGGGCTGTGGCTTGTTCCGGTATCTCTTTGCTTAAAAGAGGCACAATCAGGAAGGGAATGGAAATTTCCTTACTCTAGGGCCCCTGGTTTTCTGTTTGCCTTCAAATATTTGTATATGTATGAGCTATATATTTGACGTTTATTTATGGCTATCATGTATCTATATATAGGTTATGTAAATATATATGTTTGTATGTGTAGCTAGCTAGGTTTCAGAAATCCATCACAATGCTAAACAGAATAATTGCTCCATGGTTTCCTCATGGCTAGGCAGGCAGTAAACCAGAGCAAGTGCCACGAGTGGCCCATGTTCCCAATGGGCACAATGCCACATAGCACCTGTTTGGGTGTGAATTCTTTCCAATCTGATTGTTTTCCCTAAAAGGTCTCTCTTTCTGTTATTATACTGTAGTCAGGCAAATGCTTTGATTTGTGGTGTTCAAGTGTTAGGGCTGGAGGTGCCATAAAAGTGTCAAAGCATCGTATCATTCTACATGTTTAAAAAAGAACAACTTTTAAGGAAGCTTGAGATGGGGGAAGATCAGGTGGGTGTGCACTGTTACGCATTTAAGGAATCCAGTGAATCACTCCAATATTGAGTATGGGAAACCAAAGACGGTCTCTCCCTTGGGATTATGCAGAAGTGACCTTGCATACTGCTTCGTGAGTTGCCACTCCATTTCTGAGACCACGCGCCCATTGGTAAGTGGGGTGCATTCTACCATAAGCAGCCATTTGTCAAAGGAGATACGTCCCATGTCCGTAAGATTTTATCATTGCCTTAGTTTTAAATGAACAGAGCACAAAAGCTACCTTGCAAATGGTCACTTGATAAGATCGAGTAGAAGTGAATGACAGTTCCAAACAATTTCATCCAGAACACCATTCATGAGCATTGTGGTATTTGGGGCTTTCATTCCCAAGCTGTTTGAGTGAAGTATCCAGAATCAACAGAGTAGTGGTTATTTTAAGATCCAGGTCTTATGTTTATTTTCAGATTTCTGGCCTACTTTTTCTTTCCAGTTTGCTTTGTATCCGAGGATATATTGTTACCAAGAAAGATGCTTTTGATAACATTCCTTGTTATGTGTCATTACTGTCATTCCTCTGACATGCAGAGAGAGTCTTAATTTTCAGTTTATCACAATGAGTGAAAACGATGCCACCTTCTAAACCTGCCTTAATTGGTAATTTGCAAATTTGATACAAGATCTTAGTCCAAACCATTCAGGCCTGCTGTTCCAGCCCTCACCCTTCCTGCCCATTCTTAATCCTCCCCTCTGTAATTGGTATTGAGTATGTGGAATCCCAGAGGACAAGTAATAGCATCTGAGGAAATTACCTACGTACAGTCTGACCTCTTGTGTGTTTTTTTGGATGCCAAATTAAGACATCCATCTTTGGATGTTTGGACAGTTACCTGGAAGGACTGGCACCATTTTGTTCGTAATAACATTTTTATAAATTGTGTCTAAATGCTGGCATACCTAGTTTGGAACTTTTTAATGATGTTCAGAATATTTT
>CAUYPO010075759.1:0-24623 GCA_963574435.1 Cheirogaleus major
CTGGAACCCATTCTACTAAGTGAAGTATCCCAAGAATGGAAAAACAAGCACCACATGGACTCACCAGCAAATTGGTATTAACGGATCAACACCTAAGTGGACATATAGGAATAACATTTATCGGGTGTCAGGCAGGTGGGATGGGGGAGGAGTGGGTGGGTATATACAAACATAATGAGTGAGATGTGCACCGTCTGGGAAATGGTCACACTTGAAGGTCTGACTTGGGGGTGGGGGCAAGGGAAATATATGTAACCTTAACATTTATACCCCCATAATATGCTTAAATAAAAAAAAAAAGATAGTCCTCTGGGACGGTGATCTGCTTTTGGGTGTTATAAACGCCAGTCTGCCTGGGATGGAGATTTTCCTGATGGTTTCCCTGAAGCAGTTAATGTAACAAAAATCCAAGTGCTTAGATCAGAATGTTGTCTTTTTTCTTACATTCGGAGTAAACACCAGTTTATTTATCACCCGTTCTTGCGTGGGGATTTCTTGGCACAGCTTGCACGGGTTCCTGGAAGTGGTATGACCCTGGTCCTGTTCACATGCTCCGGGCCCTTACTTCCTCTCCAGGGGCAGGACCTGGCCTGGCAGGGCAGATCGTGATGTTCCTGGAATACAAAGGAGCCCAGATAACGGCCAGCTCTGAATGTCACATCAAGTGACTAGGGACATTAACAAACTGGCATGAATTCAGTCGAAATGGTGGGGGACATATTCAAAACCTTCAGCAGCAGCATCTTTTGAGGACCTACTGCGTGCCAGTGTTGGGGTTCAGAAAATGGTACCCCAAAATGAAGTCCTCAGAAGCAAAGTTTCTCCCTGACTCTCTGCTCTCCTGTCTCCCACCCCTTCTTCCCGGGAGCTGACTATAGCAACTAGAATCCCTCATAGGAACCAGAACACGTTTTCCCCAGAGCCAGCCATAAAACCTAACAATATAACTCGAATTCCCCCACCTTTCTGTGTAAGATCTGGCCATAAAGAAATTCTCTGACCTACCTTGTTTGATCGTAGATCACAAGATCCCCATTCCAGAACGGGTCCTGCTCCATATCTAGGAGGAAGGGACGCTGCACAGAGAGGCCAAAAAGAACCTGGACAGACAGGCCTTGCTGGGTTCCTCACTCAGTCTATTAGCATTAGATCATACCCTTCGTCTCCAATTGTAGTTCATTCTTCACTGGACTTAAGCATAAAAACAGTTTTATCTGTACAATTGGGTCTTCATTCTGCAGACTCCTGTGTCATATAAAACCACGATCAAATAAATGCTTTATGTTTCTGTTGTAGGGGTGTCGGCTGTGGCTGTTACGATGAGAAGGAAAGGAATCACCCCTTTCCACCCCTGCACCAGGGTGCTAGGTGCTTACATTTGTTCTGTTATGTAATCTTTACCACAGCTTTGTGGAATGGTATCACGAGCATCCCATGTCACACAGATAAAAAACAACATTCAGAAAGGATAAGTCACTTGTGCTCAAGATGGCATGAGGGAGTTGGGGACAAATCCTGGTTGTTCTAATTCCAGAGCCTGTGCTCTTCTCCACTGTACTGAAAGAGACATGACAAATACTGAAGATGGTTTAGCCTGGAGATGAGGAAGAAATACTCAGAGCGGAGATAATATCTGTCTTCAGAACCCCGGGAGGCAGAGCCGTGAACTGAAGACTAGGAGCACGCAGTGACAATGGCAGAGACAGAGTTGTGACCAGGAGCTGCTCAAGATTGAGTTCCATAAACTGGAAAACAACAGCTGCTTCACCGAGTTGTTAGGAGGGTTAAATGGGTAACATTTGGAAAACATATAGGCTTGATGCTTAGTAAGTGCTCAATACATACTTCATTCCACCCCACTCCCCACCCCACCGTAACTCCTTCTTTCCTTTTTCTGGTAAGGGTTGTCATGTGGAAGGATTTTTTTATGTGGTCCCCAAAGACTAAAAAGTAGAGATTTCGGAGAAGCAAATTTTGGTTCACTCTCAGGGTGAATATTCCATTCCATTCAACAAACATTTATTAGACAGCTACTTAAAGTCAGGCCTGGAGTTGGGAACTGGGCATGCAGAAATAAGTAAGATGTGGTCCCCACCCTCTGGTAGTTTCCAACCTACAGCAGCAGCTGATAAGATGAGAAGGGCCATTATGACCTTGTGGACTATTCCCCATTCCATTAGAGGACCACAGGGGGGCAGGCAGCTTGCGGAGACAGTTCCCTGGGTCCTGAAGGTGGTCACGCAGTGGCTGGAGAAACAGTGGCTGTCAGGGACGCTAACAGGCCGGGACTACACACTTCTGGAGCTCCTGCCACCAAGCGCTCCAGCCTACATACCCAAGGCAGGTGTCACTGCAGTAATCACGGCACGCTTTTCTGCTACACCTACATGGGCCCCAGAAGCCTTTTCAGCATGTTTTAAGCAGCCCGAGGCAGGGAAAACTGCCCTTGGAGAAAACCCTAGTGCCAGACTGTTCTGGAATAAACCCCTGAGGCTGAACGCACTCATGGGTGGGGGAGAGGGAGTTAGACACCTGAATAGCAAGTGCCCTGCGTGTGGGCTGCTCTCCACCCAGACACCCAAGGGACCTGGCCCTCACCGCATTCAGGTCTCTGCTCAAGTGTTCCCTCCTCAGAGAATCCTTCTCTCCCTTCCTCTCCATCCCCCCCACTTCACTCTCTCTGCCCACCTGCATAATTTTCCTTCTCAGTACTTACCCTAATCAATGGATTTCCTGATGGATTGATTGTGGAATCCCTGGCACATTTGTAAAAACTGAGAAATCAAAACTCACTTCTCGGCATTGTTGGGATGATTAAATGAGGTAACATTTGAAAAACATATAGTTCATGACACATAACAGATACTCAATAAATGTTAATTCATTCTCCTTCCTCTTTTTCTCAGAGGACTAATTTTGTGCCTTGAATAGGTTGTTAAATATTTACCCCATGAATGAATGTGCATTAGTTTCCTTATCTGTAAAACAGGCTAACAATACTATCTATCTCATGATTATGGTGAAGATCAACTAAGATGAACAGTGGAAGGCTCTTGGCACAGGAGACCATGCTGTGCTTACATGCATGTTACATGTGTTTACCTGTGCTTACATGCATGACACATATGCATACCTGTGCTTACCTGCATGGCAGGTACTCAGTAAAGGTGAGCAAAGGCCGTGATGGTACTGTTAGTGATGCTGAGTTGGGGAAGCACTGGGGTTATGGACATTGGGCAGGAAGCTGTTAAACTCTGCTGGAAGGGAAGAAGGGAGTCGGTAAAACCTTGACTATGACCAACACTCATCTTGCCCCAGTGTCCAACATGGCGCGTAACGCACCCTAAGTGAATCAACACAGACACGAGTGAATTGCTCCTATTCAGGAGTACACTGTCATTCTCACACAGGGCTCCTGCTCTGTCTGTGCCTGGGCAGATGCTGGGTTATACAATTTTAGTAATAATAGGCATGATCTACAGCTTAGTGGCTCCTAGGACCAGCCGTTCCATCCTTTCCCCAGATAGAGCAGTTCTGCTGCTCAGCTACAGATGCAGAAATGAAAACCAAGAGGCTTAGCTGGCCTGAAGTGGTGATTGCTGGAATAAGGGGATACACAAGTCCTTGGTTGACATCCTGACCCAGAGGCCATGGTCAGGGCTCCAGGACCACACACCCACATCTCTGCAATTGGGCTGTTTATAGTTGGGAGAGGAGGAGTCTGAAGGAACAGTGGTCCACAAGACCATTGCAGTCTGAGGATCCCAATGTAGTCTGATCAGGGCTGGAGACAATGTGGGAGTAGGGAGCGGGGGTGACTAATCGGGCTAATAATCAGCACTGTGGCTGTCCCTGCACATCCTTCCCTAAAGGGACCTCTCAACCTCAACCTCAAAGTAGGGTTATTTGGTGCCCTGTCTCTCTCCTTCTAGTCTGTATGCTCTCTAGGGGGAAGCCCTGTGTTCCCTCTTTGTGGTTCCTGCAACATCTTCCATGGGATGGTGGAGGTCCAGGATAGGCCTCCACCTCCCTTTCTAGGTGCACCCCTTGTGCTCCCCATTCTTAGGCTCGTATACCAGCTAGCCAGACAAGTCCCTGCATCCCAAGCAGCAGTCCACCACCCACCTCCTGTCCTGTACTGCTTAGCACAAAGAGCACAGGCTGTGGGGCCAGAGAGACCCATTCCTAAGCCTCTCTAGGACTCATCTCTGAAACTGGGGGATCTATCTAGCAGGGATGTTGCACACATTAGCAATGCAGTACCTCGATCAACCTTAGTAATTATTATTAAGTAAAATATACATTTTTAGTTAAAAGGAAATTCTTTAGTATCATACGCATAGCATTCAGCTTCAACTACAACCTGCAAATGAGTAGAGAAAACACTTGTTTAAAAAATCTAACATTCAGCGTTCTACTTCTATAGTGGTTGAGCACAGTGTTTTCTACCCAGCACGGGCCATAAAGGTTCTATCATGGAGGCTGATGCACAGGAATGCACCACAAGATGCAAATGCTGCAGTTTTTTCTTCCAGAAGGCTCTTCTAAATGACTTGGCTATTGTGCAGGCAGTTCAGGGAAGTCCTAGGCTCACAGTTTCAAAGCCCCCAAAGAGGAACACATGAATCAGTTCAGCTTTCTCACCTCTCAGTCTTGGGGAAAAAGGTGGAGACGTGATAAACTAGAAGCAACAGCATCTTTGCTCCCCTGGAAAAGCATCATTCTGATTTTCGCTATGGACACATTGATTTTTAGCACCACTCTCTTTAATGTGCTACTTATCTGTAAGCCTGGATGGGACATTAGGATTCTTATGCTTCTATTACATATCAGTTTTTCTGCTCTGTTTATCCCATTATCAGAGTAAAATTCATTGGCTGAAAGATTGCGTTCCTTCTGACTGTTTCCTGGTCCTCTGAGGTCTTCAGGGCTGGGGACGTTGGGAGCCCGTGGACACTAGCTGCTAGGCTACCATGGCTGTGCTGCCACGAAAAGGCACGAGACAGTGAGTGTGGACAGGGGTGCTGGGTTCTCGCCTTTTTCATGTTGTGCTGAAGCAGTGGATGCTAAAAATCTGCAGCTGGGAGAATTTCACTTACAGCCACTGGAAACCAGGAAACTCCACTCGTGCCTCTCTGAACCCCGCAATTACTGGTAGTCCTAAGATTTAGTATTTGACAAACATTTACTGACCTCCTCCAGGAAGGTCAATTCTTGCGCTAGGAATTGACTGTTCTAGGCTCTTCTTCTATGCCTTTTCCCACACTATCTCTGTGGCTGTGGAATATCTGTCTTCTTTTCCTGTGCTTGGTGCTACTCATCCTTTAAGTCCTACTCATCCTTTAAGATCCAGGTCCTACTCATCCTTTAAGATCAGATGGGATGGTCCCTCCTTGTGCTCCCTCAGCACTCTATATGTTTCTTGAGTGTGAGAGCACACACATTTTATGCAACTTCAACAGAAGGATCTAGTCTGGGCCGGGCGCGGTGGCTCACACCTGTAATCCTAGCTCTCTGGGAGGCTGGGCTGAGGCGGGAGGATCACTCAAGGTCAGGACTTTGAAATCAGCCTGAGCAAGAGCGAGACCCCGTCTCTACTAAAAATAGAAAGAAATTAATTGGCCAACTAAAAATACATAGAAAAAATTAGCCAGGCATGGTGACACATGCCTGTAGTTCCAGCTACTCGGGAGGCTGAGGCAGGAGGATTGCTTGAGCCCAGGAGATGGAGGTTGCTGTGAGCTAGGCTGATGCCACGGCACTCTGTCTCAAAAAAAAAAAAAAAAAAAGAAGGATCTAGTCTGTGACTGATATGTAGTGTACTCCTTCCTGGAGTGTTTTTCCTCTGCCCAATGCCTTTCCTCCGGGTGTGGTCTTTAGCTCTAAGCTGAGGCATGACTTATGTAGGTGGTTTTTCCCAACCCCATGTGCTGCCCTCCTCTGTGCTAGCCCATCGGAGCACTTCTCATCATGGCCTCTAATCGTTTGCTCAGTTGCCTCTCCTCTCCACAAGGAAGTCAGTTCTAGGGAGGCAGAAAAGCTGCTTGTTTTGTTTACTGCTGTATTCCTGGTAGTAATCCCCCTCCAGGCCCACCATAGTAAGTGCTCAACAAATATTGAACGAATGAATGAATGGGAGCATCTGGGTTCAGGTCCCAGTGTTGCCCCTTATTGGCTGTGTGACCTTGGAAAAATCAGTCTTCTGCTTGGAACTGTAATTTCTTTGTTGCTAAAGGAACGAGTAATCTCCAGGATCCCTCCCAGCTCTGACATCCTGCTATCTTGCCACCTCTTTGACCCACTATCTACAGCTCACATCCGGCCAGCGTGAGTCATGCCTCAAGAACTTCAGGCACTTGCTCACTCCAAGGATTGTACATTCTTTAGAGGACCTTTCACTCTCCAAATATTATCTTTCCGATGTGGCCCTTGGCAGTGTCATGGATCCCTCCAGCTCACATAGGTCGGGTCCCTTGATGGAAGTGGGCTGGGTCAGCGTAGTCGCCTTACCTACTCTCTCTGTTCCTGGCAGTCTTGGCGTCGTGCATTCCCATGAGGGGCCCCCAAAAGGGTGGAATAAGCCGAGCCTGTGATGGAGCATGCTGTATGCCGACGCAGCCCGAGGGGCGGGAAGCTGTGACTCAGTGTTTGTGAAATGTTAGCTCACGGGGTGAGTAAGACCAGACAAGGGGTGTGTGTTTTGGGAAGTGGTGAGTCGAGCTAATTGGAGTCGGAGCCCAAAGGCTGAGGTTCATTCCTGCCATGTTTCCACTTCTTAGCTGTGCCCCTTAACGTGCGATTTAACCTCTCTGAACCCAGGTTTTTTTTATCTGTAAAACAGCTACCTTAACAGTCAGCTTACTCAGTCCCTAGCAAGACTTAGAAGTGCTGGAGGGAACACGTTTTCACCAAATATCCACTATGTGACACACACTTCACATCTGTTATTTAATCTAATCCTGCGAGGTCATGGAGTGAGCTAAGATTCTGGCCTCACCTCTGGGTTTCTATATAACAGTATTTCCCCAATTGTGTATTAAACTCCTTTCTGCCTGGAACACTCTTTTCTATCTAAGGTTAGGAAATAAGGATTGCTGGTTATATTTGTTTACCTGTTTAATCCCACATTCCCCCAGATCAAGTAGGACTGTAGCATTTACTATAGTAATATGCACCCTTTGAACCCAGTGGTATAAAGTAATTAGGATTTTAAGTGGAAGGGTCTAGACACCCCACAACTCTCAGTTTTATGCTCAGCAGCCTGGAGTTGGGCTCCCCGATGTTCCAGTTGTTAGACAGGGCAGCACTCTCCCCAGATAGGATCCTGGAAGGCAGTGATGCCTGGGTTATCACCAGCTGGGGTCTTCTCAATGCCAATGTCATGAAGGATTTCCACATTTTCATTTTGTCTTGAAATTGTCAGTCTTCCAACCTAATTGATAAAGTGCTTTTTAAAATATCATACATATATTGATGATCAAGAAATCACTGACTCATGAAATGACAGTGAGAAAAGTGCCAAGGGGATTGGCCTGGCCTATGTAGCCCTTAGTCTTAAAAAAATGCTAAAGTGGTTTATTGCTGATTGGTTTACAGCACCAGGTCTCAGAGTTGGAGTGCTGTTCCTGAAGATGTAGTGTGTACTCTGAACCGGCGGCCAGGTGTGGTGCAGCTTCTCTCACTGACAGCGTGCTTTATTTGGGGAGCAAGAGGTAGAGGTGGCAGGGCCACCTGCTCTGCTACCTGATGCCCCACTCGTGGAAATGTTGCTTTTCCCTACCTGTGACTCCAGGCTCAGGCAGAGGTCTCATTACCCAACAGAGACACCCTTTCATTGGGCGCACAACAATGGTTCCATTGGGTAGGATGCTGAACTGCCATGTGCCTATTTCAGGCTTCTTCATGCCTGTGATTAACAGGCCAAAAAAGGAGTTTACTATGATTTCTAGGATGATAAATCCTGATTATCAAGGGCTAACAAAATTGGGCAGAGGGAGTATATCTAGAATTTAGAAGTTCCTCTGTGGAGTCTTCTACATTTCTTTTTTTTATGTTGAGAGATTAAACAAAAAAAAAAAAAGAAGAAAGAAGAAGAAGAAGAAGAAGAAGAAGAAGAGGAGGAGGAGGAGGAGGAGGAGGAGGAGGAGGAGGAGGAGGAAGGGGGAGGAGGAGGAGGAGGAAGAAGGAGGAGGAGGAGGAGGAAGAAGAAGGAGGAGGAGGAAGAGGAAGGAGAAGGAGAAGGAGAAGGAGAAGGCTAAGTCTCAATACTGGTAAGACCACTGGTGGCTTGGATCCCTCAGGAATGGAGATTTGGTCTGGGTCACCCATAAAGTCAAGATCTCTGATCAGCTGAGATGCTGGCTGAGAGCAGAGCAAACCTGGCATTTGTGTCTCTTTCTCCACCACTCTTTCTAGCTATGGTTTCATGATGTGTGACAAGGCGTCCAGCTCTGGGGCAGAGCAGACCTGAGAGGGTGACGGCAGCAAGGGCCGTTTCACCTGTGCTCAGAGAGGCAGCAGAAGCCACGGTCGGCTTCTCCGCAGGCCGGGCTTTGGGGCATCATTCCTCAGGCTTGTCCTGAACTTGTCTTCTAGCCTCCCAATACCTTTCAGATAAATGTCTCTTCTGCTTAACTAGCCAGGATCAGCTTCTGATTCTGGCAGCAAGAAAGTTTCACATATAGAGATTGAAATAATAGTAATAATAACAATAAAGGAAAACCTTTATTGAGCACCTACTGTGTGCCAGGCATCATGTTTTATGTTAGATACACATTATTTCATTTCCTGCTTACAAGTTTGGGTTTTTTTGCTTCTTTGTTTTGTGTTGTTTTTTAGTAGAGGAGGTACCTGAAGCTTACAGAGATCTCAAAATTGTCCAAGTTCATAATTTAGGAATGTATGTCTGCAAAACTTGAAAGGTAGCAGAAAACAAGTCATGTAAGGCTTTGCATGCCTGACTAAGGAGTCAAGATGACAAAATAATGTTTTCGACTTTATATCATGAGGAATTTTAAAACACACACAAAAAGAAAGAATAATGTAATGAACATCTGTGCACCCACCCACCTAGTTTCAGCAAATCATCAAGATACATAATAGTTTTTGCTTTATGCCAATAGTTTAAGTACAGGAGATAGCTAGCCCTACTGAGTTTTCTTGAATGTTGTGAGGTTTAAGAGTTTTGAGTTGGCTGTATTCATGAGAGCAGTATTAATTATAATTTATGTTACATTCTCAAACTATATAAAATTTAAAACTTGTGTATCAAAATATCATTAAAAATTAAAAGACAAACAATACACTGTGAAATTTATTTGCCACACATGGGATAGTTTAAAAATATCTTTATTTATATCAAGAGCTCATGCATGGTGATAATAACATCATTAAATGTAGGAGAAACGTGGGTCAAAGGCATGAACATGCAATTCTCAGAAAAAGAAGCAACAATAACTATCAAGCTAACTGGTAATCTAAGCAATGGAAATAGAAAAAAGCTTTTTCACCTGTAAAATGAAAGAATTAAAAAATAAATATTCATATTCTGACGAAGCAAGGATAACTTCTATTGGAAATTAATTTGACAAAATGTGTTATGGACTTAAAGAAATTTATATCCTTTGATCTCAAAATTATACCAATAGAATTTTCTCTTTAATGAAATTATGAGAGGTGTGGAAAAAATTTCTATACAAAGAATCTCGTCATAGCATGATTTATAAGAGCAAAAATATTGGGGAGAACTTCAAAAGCCTAATTAACAATAAGAGAATAGAGAATGGTTTTGTAAATTATGGTGCATAGACAGAATGTTATAGAATCATTTTCTTTGACAAATGGTTATATATGTAAAGTATGATCTCATTTACATAAAATTTACCTCTTTTCTACACACACACACACACACACACACACTCACAGATAATACACTGGAGAGAAATACACCAATATGTTAACAGTGTTGATCTCTGGATTGTGAAATGATGGGTGTTTTTTACTTTTCTCTTTATTTTTTTCTGTATTTTCTTCTTATTTCCTAAGGAATATGTATTCCCCTTCAGATTCAGAAAAGAAAGCTAAAAATTGATTTAAAATAATGCTTTCCAGCAAAAAACTTCATAACTTTATGAAAGAATATTTAAGAAAATATTTCTTTCACTTGGGAACCAAGTGAACAGTGTAAATGGTTGTTTATTATGAATACTAATAACAATTATTCAGTAATTACTATATGTAATAATACAATACTGATAATAGCAATTATTGAGTACTTACTATATGAAGACATTTATTTAAACATTTTTATTTATAGTATCAATTTTTGGCTGCCTCATAGAATTATAGCAGGCATTTTAATCATTTTCATTGTGTAGGGAGAAAACCGAGATTCCTTGTGAATAAGTCAGTGGTTTGCTCAAAGTCACAGAGCCTTAACTGGTGGAGCCAGGGCTCAAACTAGGTTTATTTGACACCAGGGCCCCTGTTCTTCCCACTTGAAGCCCTCTCATGAATGCACCGACCTCCTGGACAGCATGAGCTGGCTCATGGGACAGCCCTTACGAAGTGTGCCGGGGGCACGTGGCGCACAACTTGGGGCCTGCCAGAAGCCGAGTCCAGCCTTGTTTGATGGTTAGAATCAATTAGTTGTCAGAGCACCAGTTAGAAAATACAATCCAATTTTCCCTAAAATTGAGGAAAAGAGGCTTTTCTCCCTGTTTCCTTCAATAAAAACAGGGAAGACACCCACAAGAAAGTTGAGGTGCCATATGCTGACCTGTTCCTAAACACAGCTTCTGTTATCCATTCTCTCGGTCTTCGTGCCTGACCCAGACCCCTTCAGAAGGATGCTGTTTTCTTCCTTAGAAATATTAGTATCTTCAAGCAGGTTATTATCAAGGCCTCCAGGTCTGAGTGTCTCTTCTACCTCCTTTCTGTGACTGTGATTCTCCATGAAGTGTTTATATTTAACTCACAGAGTGCAGCAGTATTTTCCTTATTTGTCTAATTCTTAGAAAAGAGTAATGTGTGGGCTAGGTCACTTTGGTCTCCAAGCCCTGGCCACACCTTGCAGGCTGGATTGGTGATAGTGTGTAGAAGCCTATTGTTCTATAGAGTCCGTGGAGACAGGACAATGCCAGCCTAGTCCCCAGATATGTTTCCATTTCTTAGCATGGTGCCCTGCACGTAGCAGGTACTCAGCAGATCTGTGATGAGCAGTGGTATGAATGGATGCACATAGCACATAGCACACTGGGGAAGAGAGTAGCACTCAGCAAACCCTAGCCATGATTCCCCGCTGCCTGCTGCTCTCTGGCCCTTAGTGCATGCATCTGTATTACCAAGGGTTTGGGCTCGTTGGTCTCTAGGGTCCTCTCCAGCTCTGACATTCCACGCCTGTATCTAAATACTCCTGAAGTGACCTGGGGCTTAGGGAGGAAAAATGATCTCAGCACGTGCACAGAATGATTTGATGTGTTCTCCATGTGAGCTGAAGCGCCTGCCCCTCCCGTGCTCCATCTTGGCCTCTGTTTCTCGTGCTGCAGCCTGTAGCATCTGTCAGAGGCGCTGCGTGCCAGGATGACTCTTGCTGAAAGCATGTCCTTGGAAAGCTCTGGAGATAGGAAGCCTGCTGGGAGTTTATGCAACCTGCCAAGTGGCCAGAGGACTGTGTGCAAAGGGCTCTGATCCCATGGAGGCCAGCCTGCTATGACCACTCACGGTGACTCAACTGATTGTCACACACAGTTTGCAAACTCCACAAGACAGAGAGCAATACGGTGAAAGGGACAGGAAAAATTCAGCCTCTACCTTATATACTTTTTGGTGTTATTCCCCTTCTTATTTTAAAAAGGAAGGATGTGAGATGGCTGACCCAAATATGAGAAGTATGCAAAATAAACAAAGAAATCAGGATGAAGGATGTAGAGGAGAAAATATTTCTTTCTTTATCTGTCACAAGGTTCATGGAAGACACCCTGATAACAAAGACAGGTTAACAGGAGACAAACATAACCAGTTTGTTTAATATAAGTTTTACATGACACAGGAGCCTTCAGAAATGAAGATCCAAAGCCCCAGGGAGAACTATTTTTATGGCCAGTCAGGCAGATGTACGATTGGAGGACAGAAGGGTATGTTCTAATGATAAGAAATGGGAGGAACTTAGCATGTCCTGTTGGTTCAGACTCTTTTCGGCCTCTGGGTATAGGGCAGGTTACCTCTGGAATGAAGGTCTTATCACCTACTTTCAGGGGAGCTGGGTCAGAGAATTCTTCTATGGCCTGCTTCAGAGGAAAAGGGGCAGAAAAGGTCAGAGAGTGACCTTCCTGATTCTGCAGTTTTCTTGAATCCCTTTAGCTTAAAATACTCAGGATGTCAAGGTGCTGTACTCTGGGGTACTGTGCTCTGGGTCCTGACAAGGAAGAATAAGACTTGCCAGGGGGCTTCTTCTTGCCCCTGGGGGCCCACTCCGCCTGCTGTCCTGCTCTCCGCCCTGGGCGCTGACTGTGCGGCCTATATCTGAGTCTCTGCTGGCTTTGACTAGGGGAACATCAGTGGGAGATCTGAGGGAGGAGAGGGGTGATGTGGTGAAGTCACTTTGGGTGTCCTGTGTCCTTCCACAGAGGACATGAATACTCTCGAGGTGAACTTCTCTGTAAGACTCTCTCTTTCTAGAAAGGTGACTGCTTTGCCCCTGGAACTAGGGATGAATCTCCACTGTTACTGGCCCCTGGTCACAGCACTGTCTGTTGTACCTGCAGCCCACACCTCTGTAAATAGCCCTGTTGTAAATAAACCCTTCTTGAATTGCTCTAATTTGAGTGCCCCATCTGTTCCCTGTTAGGACTCTAACTGATACATAAGGATAGAAAAAAAAGCTGTAGTCAGAAATAATGCTCATAAATGAAATACAAATTGTAGCACTCTATATATGTGCCAAGAAAAACCAGGTGCTTGCGTGTGCATGTGCTACCTATTTGTCTGTGAGCTTCCTAGCGACCAAAGCAACAGAACCACAGGGAGATTTCTAGTCATCTCTTCTTCCCACCAGGGCCTAAGGACCTTCCTAAATAAAATGCCCTTCCCATCACTCCCCATTATCTTGTGCTGTGGATTGAATTGTGCCCCCCAAACTGGTAAGTTCAAGTCTTAACCACAAACACCTGTGAATATGACCTTATTTGGAAATAGGGTCTTTGCAGATGTAATCACATTAAGACAATCTCATAGTAAAGTGGGATGGGCCCCTAGAAGAGGGAAATTTGGACACAGAGACACAGACAGGGAGAATGCCATGCACAGGTGGGGGCAGAGATCAGAGTGATGCACAATTAGAAGTTAAGAGAGAGGCATGGAATGGATTCTCCAGCAGAGCCTCCAGAAGTAACCAACCCTACTGACACCTTGACCTTGGAGTTCTAGTTTCCAGAACTGTGAGAGAATATGTTTCTGTTATTTTAAGCTTCCCAATTGGTGGTAAATTGTCATGGCAGCCCCAGAAATCTAATACACTTTGAAGCAGCACCAAGGCTCTTCACGATCTGGCTGTTCCTGCCTGCTAGCTTCATCTGCCACCGTTCACTTGCTTCCCTTTTTCTCTGGGAAAGCTATTTTTTCTGTGCTATTTCAGATTCCTAGCCTTTAGTCTGTATTCTTATTATTGCCTGAAATGTCTCTTCCACTTTTCACCAGGATAGATTCAGCTCAGGCTCTACTTTCCCAGGAGCCCTTCCCTGTGTCTCCCAGCTGCGGTGGGTCCATCTCCTTTGGACTCCTGTATCATTGCTAGTATTAACATGTAGCGGCTGCGTTTGTTTCCCTGCCTAAACCTCTTCAAGGGCAAGGTCTCCAGGATCTAGAACAGTGCCTGGCTCATATTAGGTGCCCAATCAGTGTTTACAGATGTCCTTAGCGTGGCATTTGTTTGGTGCCCTGCTACAAGCCAGGTACTTTCCTAGGGACTTCACCTGCATTTCATTTGTGGATGAGGAAACCGAGGCTTGCATAGGATATTTTCTAAGTTATGTGCCTGTAAGTGATGGAACTGGAATTGAATGTAGGTCTATCTGACACTATAGCGTATGTACTCTTTCATTCCAATCTGTTGCCTTTTTTACACTGGACAGGCAAAGAGGGGCCAGGTTAGACAGAGTCTAAATGCTACATTTTGTCCATAACAAACCTGTCTTGAGCAATCAGCTTGGAGCCTTGCATGGATGTTGATCAGATGATTGTGTATTTATTAAATCTCTTTTTGTTTTTGCTCAGCAAGCAGACGTGTTTCTTTCATTTTTTTCTTTTCTCTCTCTCTGTTTTTTTTTTTTTAAGACACAGTGTCTTGCTTGGTTGTTGAGGCTGGTCTTGAACTCCTGGGCTCAAACAGTCCTCCTGCTTCAGCCTGCCAAGTAGCTGGGACTATAGGCACATGCCACCATGCCTGGCTAGAAACGTTTATTTCTTTAAAAAATATAATTGCTAACTGGGCAATGTGGATAGAACATGCAATCCTTTGAAGAGGCTGAGATTTCAATTGGCAGAACATTAAAAATGAGAGAAGTTGGTTTTAAGTCTGAGCAGCAATGCCATTTTTCATAGCTGTGTCACATTGTGGCGGTGCAGCTCAGGAATGATAGCACCACCCAAACACCCTTTCCTGTCTGTAGTACACAGCCTGCCTGCCCGAGAACACGCGTTCCAGGAGTGGCCCCATGAGATGGCAAAGCCCCGAGAAAGGCAGACGGAGACCTACCTTTTATTGGGAGCTTAACATTTCTTTTTTACCTTAAGCCTCGCTATCCTTCAAACTCATTCTTATTATGCCTATTTTGCAAATGATTAAGCTGTGGCTCAGAGGGGACAAATAGCTTGCTTTGATCAAGATACGTATTCAACAGGTATCTGTGAGTGCCTGCTGTGTGCCAGGCACTGTGCTGAGTGCTGGGGATTCAGTGATGAACAGCCGTGCGGGGCTCCTGTCCTCGTGAAGTTAACATCCTACGGAGGCAGAAAGGAATGAAACAGACAGAAATCACACGTGTCCAAGCAGTGTGACTTTGTGTTACTAATGACAGAGCTGGGATTGGAACCCGGATGAGCAGGGCTTCAAATCCCAGAGTCTTCTTGTGTCTTTATTCTTTCCTTTGGTGATGTCCCTGTTGTATCATACTCATTTTTCTGAAGCTTTCTTAGAACGTTGTCACTGAAAAACTTCTGTTTGGCTCAGTAGGTCTTAAGTAAGTTGATTTGCTTCTTCTCAGTCATAGGAGGTTTCCAGAGGGTCAACAGTTGGAATCCTGGTTCTACTTCTTACTGACTGTGTGACCCTGGGCAAGTGCCATGAACCTCCTAAGTTTCATTTTCCTTATCTGTGCTATGAAGTGGATGTGAGGCTCATCAGAGAGGATGAGTGGGAAAGTGTTTTGTAAACACTGGGAGACTCTCCCAATGCTGGAGATTATTAAGCACAAACACACAAAAGCTTGCCTACCCTTCTCAGTGAATAGCTGGGAATTATTCTAAATAGAGTAGTAGCCAGGGTAAGGCTTTTCTTTGCATAATATATGCAACAGAGGCTTTAAGCAAATTAATAACCAAGTAAGATTGGAAAGAATAAAAATAAGGACTTACAGCCTATATAACATTTCAGTTAGTTTTCTAGTATTTTGAACCTCTTTTAGCTAGAGTGTTTGTTTATAATGCATTACTTACAAAAGTACTTTACCTACCAAGTAAAAGGAAAAAAGCAAGCAGTGGGTATCTCAGCCACAAGGCTAAAAGCTGGGATTCTATATTTCAAATTATCTAATTTGAACTACTCTCAAACTACTACAAACTACTCTCTCCTTTCCTTTAGATGAGGGCATTATTGCTTATAAACCTTTGCCTGGACCACAGCCCCATCCTGAAAAATCTATCTGGTGCCCCTCATGAAGAGTACAAGCACCCAGCACACAGCAAGGCCTTTATTTTCTAGAGGAGTTATGCTTTCTTTAACTTATTTTTTGACAGCCTAACATTTAGTCTCCATCTTCAAAAAATTCAGTTAAATCATGTTTTTTTTTTTTTCTTCTCTGTTGCTCTGGGGCCTATAGATCACAGTGCTTGGCATGGAGTAACTGTTCAGTAAATAATGGCTATTGTTAAAATAATACTAATTATTGTTATAATTACTACTATTATTATATCATTATATCCAAAAATAAAAATATTTTTGGAATGAATATGTGGAAATTGGGAAGTAGGCCAAAAAAGATCTGTGAATGGAAAACAAATTCTAAAAATTGTATGTTCTTGCAGGCGCTCATTCATAGCCTGTTTTTTCTTTGTTTCACAGAGCATGCTCAGCATTCAGGTTACACACAGCAGAGTAGAAGTAGAAGAATCTTCTTATAAATAAAGGAAAAAGTGTGCCTGTTTTTAGCTCCCAGATACTGAAAGGTTACCAGTGATGTTTTGTTGGTGAGGGTGGAATTAAAACTTGATTCTGGGTTTGAATCTTGGCTCTGCCACTTGCTAGCAGAGTGATTTTGGGCAGCATGTCACTTAACCTCTTTTTAAGACTGGTGATAATATCTATCACATAGGGTTATTACTAAGGAAAATAGTATTTATATAGCTCTTTGTATTGTACATAGCCTGTTCATCTACCGGGTTATTGTAAACCCCCTCAGGAATCCTAAGCAATTGGTATTTGTACCCCCGGGTGACCAGTGAGGAAGAGCAGGCCCAGGAAGGGAAGTGAGGCCTCTCTGGCTGCACCGTTAGTTAATGGCAAAGCTGTGGTTAGAGAGCCCAGTTCTCCTTCCTCCCATCCACTCTGTCCCCAGATATAATTTTTATAACCATCCAATATGATGGAATATGGCTTTAGAAAGGAGATTTCCATCCTTCATTTCCAAAGACCAGTTCAATTTGCAGAATGCATTTGAGTTAACAAGCATCCCTTCAGCGCCTACTACTCCAGGCCAATGAGGAGGTGAGGGAAGCCGGCAAGGTTCCTGTATCTAGTGGTACATTAGGGAATTTATAAGAGAAAGAAAATTTTAAAAAATTAAATGGCTTTTATAATGTAGAATTATAACACAGTAAACAGGAATAAGACTCATACATTTCCCTACGTTTGCTTATATAGAGTGAAGTTATTGTGCTACTTTGTTATTAGGACTAAGGAGGCAAGGCCATATTCTTGTGGGCAGGGTAGAGATTTCTTTTGAAGAGCGAAACTGATTCCATTCTCAGCCATTCTGGGAGTTGCTAATTCTGGAGTGGGATATGAATGAAATTTTGCACTGGGTCAAGAAGATTTTGCTCCAGACTTTGAGTTGGGGGAAAAGGACTGAAACCACTTTGATGGTAGTTTGAGTAAGGATTGGGGTGTATGTAGCAGGCTGAATGATGGGTGGCTTGAACAACAGACATTTATTTTCTCACAGTGCGGAGGTTAGAGGTACAAGGTCAAGGTGCTGTCAGTATTAGTTTCTGGTGAGATGATTCTCCTGGCTTCTAGATGGCTGCTTTCTCACTGTGTTGTCACATCAGCTCTTCCATGTGCACGTGCACAAAGAGAGCTCTGGTGTGTAGGGTTTGACACTTATGACCTCTTTTAATCTTAATTTCTTCCCTAAAAGTCCTACCACCAAGAAAAATGTGACTGTGTTCATATATTAGGACTTCAACATAGGATTTTTAGGGGACACAATTCAGTCTATAACACTGAAGCACAGACAGAGAGAATAAAACAACTTAAAAGGAAAGCACAGAGCCTCAGTGACCTCTGGGACTAAATAAGCAGTCTAATATCAGTGTCATTGAAGTCCCAGGAAAGATATTGGGAAAGAATAGAGGGAATATTTGAAGAAATGATGGCTGACAAGTTTACTAAATATAATAAAAAACTATAAACTCACAAATCCGAGAAACTCAATGAATTCCAAGCAGGACACACACACAGACACACACTCCCCCCCATACTGAGACATAATCAAATTGCTAAAAATCAGTGATCCATTGATAAAGAGAAAATCCTAAAAGCAAAAGGGAAAAAAAGATGTATTATATAAGGACAGTAAGAATTTCTGCAGGTAAGATTAACTGAATCATAAAATTTTAAAGTTTAAAGAAGAACAGAATATTGGATACTATCTCAAAGTGTTTCCTCCCAAATAAATATTTATTAATATAAAGGAAAAAATAGAAACTTTATGGTAGAGAAGCATGGATAATTGTACCTTAACAAAGTAATCAAGATTAGCATCTTCAATAAAGCATATTAATATCATGTATCCCTTGATATGATGTACTGAGAAGGGCGTATCCCCTTTGAGATTTCTTACCAATAATATGTAACTTCAATCTAATCATGAAACATCCCACAAACCCAAAATAAGAGCCGTTCTACAGAATAATTGACCAGTACTTGTTAAAGTCTCTAGGTCACAGTTAATGAAAGACAAGGAAAGGCTGAGGAACCGTCACAGATGGGATGAGACTCTGAAGATATGACCACTAAATAAAATGTGGTAGCCTAGAGTAGATTCTGGAATGTAAAAAGGGTGTTAGTGAAAAATACTGGTGAATCCAAATAAATCTAAGTTTAATTAACAGTGTGATACCAGTGTTTTTTTTTCTTCTAATTTTGATAATTATACTAAGGTTATGTGAGATACTAAGTTTAGGAGATGCTGGGTGAAGGATATATGGGAACTCTGTACTATTTTTTGCAATCATTCTGGAAGCCTAAAATTATCACAAAATAAAAAGTTAAAAATAAATTTCCCAGCAAAACAAAACAAAACAAAACACAACAAAATGTCTTAATGCCCAGATGGCTTCACTGGTGAATTTTAGCAAATGTTTAAGAAAGAAATAATATCAGTTCTAGACAAAATCTTTTTAGAAGAAGAGGAAATAATCTCCAACTCATTTTATGAGACTAACATTACCCTGATCCAAAAAGTAGACATAGATATTAAAAGAAAAGAAAATCTAAGAATAATATCCTTCACAAATATAGGTACAAATACCAACAAAACATCAGCAAATCATATCAAGCAATATCCTGTGTTTATCTCAGGAATATAATTTTGGCTTACCATTTGAAATTCAGTTATGTAATAAAATGATATTAATAAAATAAAAGAGAAAACAATGTAATCATCTCAATAGACAGAGAAAAAGCATTTGTTAACATTAAGCACCCGTTCATGATAAAATTCCTCAGCGAAATAGGAATAATAGAAAACTTCCCTAACCTGATTTACAATAAAACCTATAATTGACCTCATACTTAGTGTTGAGAACGAATGCTTTTCCTCTATATTCAAGGATGTCTATTTTCACTGGTTCTATTCAATCACATACTAGAGATCATAAACAGTCAATAAAGCAAGGGGAACAAGTTACTTGGAAAGGAAGAAGTAAAATTGTCTTTACTTGCAGATGACATGATCGTATATGTAGAAAATCTATAAAAAGCTGCTAGAACTAAGTGAATTTGGCAAGGCTCTTAGATATGAATTTAATATCTTGTAAATTAACAATTGACCAAAGTGAATTGCACTTCTAATAATTGGAAAATAAAATTAACACAATGTAAAGTTAATATCAAAAAACATAAAATAGTGTAAGTTTATTAAGAAATGTGAAAATGACAAATCATTAGTGAGAGAAATTGAGACTTAAATTAGTGGTGTGATACTCAAGAATTAGAAGACAATATTTTAAAGATGTAATTTCTCTCCCAAATTAATTTATAGATACAATGAAATCCCAATAAAAATCCCAGAAGTCTTTTTGTAGAAATTGACAAATGATTCTAAAATTCACATGGAAACACAAAGGACCTAAAATACCCAAAACACTTTTGAAAAAAAACAGTGTTGGAAGACTTATACTACCTGATGTCAAGATTTACTATAAAACCACAGTGCAAGACGGAGGGGTAGTGGTGTAAAGACAGACACAGAGATTAATGAAACACAGTGGAGTCCAGAAAGAAACCAACAAAAGTAGGATCAACTGCTTTTTGACCAAGGTACTAAGGCAATCCAATGGGGAAAGGATAGTGTTCACAACAAATTGTGTTGGAACTGTATACCCATTTAAACAAATATGAACCTTGACTCTTACTTCACACCACACAAAAATTAACTAGAAATTGATCATAGATCTAAATGTGAAAGCCAAAACTATACAAAAGTTATGACCTTGGAAATAAAACAAAATTTCTTAGATAGGACATAGAACTATAAATTATAAAAGAAAGTAGTCAATACATTTTGTTTCATCAAAAGTAAAAACTTATGCTCATCAAAGTAAAATGTTAAGAAAATGAAAATTCATGCCACAGTCTGGAGGATACTGTTTATAATAGATATATCTTATAAAGACTAGTATCAAGAATATATAAAAACTTCAGCAATAAAATAAGACAAACAATCCAATAAAAAACAGGTGAAAGATTTAAACAGATAGTACACAAAAGAAGATAAACAATGGGCCAATAAGCACATCAAAATATGCCCAATATCATTAGTCAGAAGGAAAGTAGAATTAAAATCATCACGTAATTCTATTAAGCACCAACCAGAATGGCTAACACTGAAAAAACTGACCACACTAAGAGCTGGTGAGGTGTGGAACAACTGAAAGTCTCCTAGACTGCTGGTGGGAATGTAAAATGATACAAAGAGTTTGGCAGTTTCTTATAAAGTTAGTAACACACCAACCATATAACCACTCCCAGGCATTTGTCCAAGAGGAATGAACATATATTAATATATACATATGGACAAATGTTCACAGTATTTTCATTCACAATAGCCCCAAACTAGAAGCAACTTAAATGCTCAATAGCAGGTGAATGGATAAGCAAATCATGGTATATCCATGCAATGAAATAGTATTCAGCAATAAAAAGAAACAAATTAGTGATACATGCAACAATATGGATAAATCTCAAAAACTGAGCCAAAGAAGAAATGCTGAGTGAAAGAAGCCAGATACAAGGGTACACTCTATATGATTCCCCTTCTCTGGAATTCTAGAGCAGTCGTGACAGTCTGTAGAGACATGAAGCAGAGCAGTGGTTGCTGAGGGCCAGGAGATGGGGTAGAAGGGGGGGCTGACAGCGAAGGCATCTTGGGAACTTTCTGGGTGATGGAAATTCTTACGTCTTGATTGTGGTGGTTACACTGGTGTGTACATTAGTCACAACTCAGCTGCATACCTAAAACAGGTGCATTTTAGAGTAAGTTATATCTTTATAAAATTGAATTAAAAATGAAAATAAGTTAAATCTAGTGATTGGAATGCATTTATTTGGCATTCCTATTGGTGTCTGAGAGAGCTGGCAGGCCAACTATGGTATGTATTTCATCAAGGTCTTACAACTTTAAGCACATCTTGAAAATATTGAATATACCATTGAATTGCCTCAAAGAATGATACTGGTGTTAGCACAATTGAGGCCAAACCTTCTAGTAACAAATTAATTAATGTGTACTGTGCAACCATAAGGAACACTTCTGGATTCTGGCTGTGTGTGCTTTCCTCTACCCACAATGTTAGCTTCTTTACCATATGCTTACCTTCAACTATCTTCTCAATCAATGGTTAACTGATTCAAACTAATGAAGTTGATTTTTTCAGTTCTTCAATGAAGTCAAAGCCTATATTTTTTCAAAAGAGTGATGACATGAATCTAATACTCATTAATTTCAACTTGTTTTCTAGTTGTTCAACATGACTTTTATACTTGCTACAACTAGTTGAACTGAGGAATAATTATTTAATATCATAATATTAACATTATTTAACATCCTTTTTAAAAATTTGAATATTTTCTTCTCTCTTTATTCCCCATTAAATTTAAAATTTTATTTTGAATTCTTCATCCTACAGAGTAATCATTTGTCTTATTATTTTTAAAATCAGTTTTACAGGTTCTGCTATTATAGCATCAAACATCAAAATCATTTGAACTAAACTTAAAAATTTTCCCTTGTGGTCTATAAGTACTGTGCTTTTAGTACCAGGTCAGGTAACACTCATTATGCTTTGCTAAATATTAGACATACAACATTACCTTTAAAACATCATGCCAATATCCAAAATTACTTGCCTTTTTAGGTACTATAATAAGGTTTGCTATTTTTTAGTCCTAATTTAATTATAGGAATTGCAAGGGTTTCTTTTTGTTTCTTTTTTGTTTTTATTTTTCATACAAGTGAAGTCTGCCTACTTTCACTGTTTTTATATATATATATAAAATATGTATGTATGTATATAAAATATATGTATATTTTATTTTGGAAGACAACCTCTAAGTTCTTCTATTTCATTGTTCTTTTTAGTCTTTTATCACTTCTGGATTTCACCTTATATTTTCTATTTCTATCATAATCTAGACTTTTACTCATTGTCAATGATTGATTCTAAAGGATTAAAATAAAATGTAATTATATTCAAAGCATATATAATTTGAATGTTTCATCAATAAATATAAAAATAAAAATCATTGCTTTTCTTCATGTTTTTCAACGTTTTTTATAAGATACTCAAATAAAAAGGTAAAATATAAAGTATTCTAACTGAATATCAAAATTTTTAAAATATTTAAATAAAGCAGAAATTTTACGTAATTTAAAAAAAATTTAATAAGAACATTTAAATATTATTATGAAAATAAAACTAGTAAAAATTCTAACACTCAATGGCTAGTCACCCTTTTATAAAGTCTTTACCACACTTCACTCACATTTCATCTAGACCTAATTATACACAAATTTCTAAGCAATTGAATTGTTTAATGTTACATGGCATTGTGCACACTGTGCACATTGTACTTATTTGTAAATACCTTTGGAATTATGCATTGGAATGTTAAAAAAGAAGTAAGAAAGTGGACTCCCCATGCTACTGGGAAGCAACGCTTTGCTGTGCAACAAGCCGTTGTATTTGTGCTGTCTTTTCTCCTACCCAGGCTCTTCCACATCTCAGTTCTCTCCACTCTGAGAAGCAGGATTGTCTTTAATGATGGCAGCACACACTGTCACGGCACTTGGCCCTAGTTGTCATTTGATTCAAGGATGTAGGGAAAGAGAAAGAGAAGCCTTTTCCTGGAGTCTGAACAGCTTAGCCAGGAGAAGGGCTGTTAGTGACAGGTTGCACTGTGGGCTGAGCCCCAGCCCTCAATGACAGAGGTGCCCATGTGCTCTTTAAAGAGTTTATTTTGTGCTTATGTTTGTAACATGCAGGGCCTCGCTCTCATCTGCAGGCCCATGGCAGGGTCTCCACTCTCTCAGGACGAAGGGTGGTAACGGGCACGCGAGCCATTGGGGCCTTTTGAGCAGTAGACGTGTGGGCTGTGCAGGATAGAGACACAGTGGATGTTACACTCCCTTCAAACTTCAGGGTTCAGTGATTTCTCACTGTGTTCCTTGGCACCTTGGTGCTCGGTGGAGCTATCTTCATGGGCAGGGCAGGCTGAGTGAGCACACCTCTGAGCTCCCATCTAACTTGAACCACAGAAATTCCATTTTTTTCCTTCTTATTTATTTATTTATTTATTTTTTATTCCAGCATATTATGGGGGTACAAATATTACGGTTATGTATATTACCCATGCCCCCCTCCCCCCTCGAGGCAGAGCCTCAAGCATGACCATCCCCCAAATGTTGCACATCTCACTCATTATGTTTGTATATACCCACCCCTCCTCCCCCTTTTAATTTTTAGTCTGTTTTATATATTATACTTCTGCCCATGATTTTGTTAAGAAAAAATTATTTTACTTAAAAAAAAGGTGAGAAAAATTATCTGATCCAATTGCCTCCTTTTATAATCGGGAACCCTGGGGCCTGGACAAGGACAGCGAGCTGCCAAGGGGATGCGTGAGCGAGTACGACAAGGCCTGGATCAGAAACCAGGCAGACTCCCCATGCAGTGTGCTCTGTCCTGCCCCATGGAGCCAGTCAAAGACGGAATAAACAGCTTATTACTGTGTTGATCTTAGAAACTATTTTTATGATCTGTTCAGCTTCTTCCCAGAGTTAGCCTGGCCCTTGGTGGGCTAGAAGACATCATGTTCCTGACGAGCTCTTAAGGTTTTGAAGGCCATTGCCGAAATTGGAGATCTCTTGCTCCTGCATGCTCTTGGCTGACTTATTATTTTTCCATTGCTTGTAGAGTACGTAGTGAGAAAACATGTACCAAGTCTGAGCTCCATCCTGCTCCGTCCTGTCCATCTGTGTATCTCTTCCTGTCCATCTTCACTCCATGTTCATTCAAAAACATTCCTTAGTCTCTACCGTGAGCCAGTTACTGCAGTATAACAGCTCAGTGGCATGGGCTGCCCGTGTCTGTCTGTCTCTCTTTAGTGTGTTTCTCATTGTGTCTCTGACCCACTTACATCATAGGTGTATTTGTACGTGTCTTTTCTTCTTTTTCTTTTTTGGTCAATGTCTCTCTTTTCCTTCTCTATCATTCTTTTTTTATATCTCTTCACCTCTTTCTCTATTTTTGTCTTATTTTATCTCTTGCTGTATTTGCTCTCTTTATGTCCCTTCCCTTCCCTTCCCTTCCCTTCCCTTCCCTTCCCTTCCCTTCCCTTCCCTTCCCTT
>CAUYPO010075760.1:0-24573 GCA_963574435.1 Cheirogaleus major
CTCAAACTCCTGGGCTCGAGCAATCCTCCTGCCTCAGCCTCCCAAGTAGTTGGGACTACAGGCATGCGCCACCATGCCCGGCTCATTTTTTCTATATATTTTTAGTTGGCCAATTAATTGCTTTCTATTTATAGTAGAGACGGGGTCTCGCTCTTGCTCAGGCTGGTTTCAAATTCCTGAGCTTGAGTGATCCGCCCACCTCGGCCTCCCAGAGAGCTAGGATTACAGGCGTGAGCCACCACGCCCGGCCTCATCAATTTTATTAATTGTTAAATAACCTACTTGTGGCTTTATCATTCCTCTCTAGTGTTTGTTTTCTATTTTATTTCTTATTATTTTATTATTTCCTTCCTTCTACTTTCTTTGGGATTTTTTGTTCTTTTATTCTCTAGAGATCCAATACTAAGCTCATGATTTTTCGGGCTTAAAAATAATCTAAAGCTATATATTTCCCTTTCAGCACTGTGTTATTGCATGTCATCAGTTTTGAAATGTTTAGACCTCATTACTCCACCAAATTAGACTTTCTGACTGCAAATTTCTGCTTGTGGACTCAGAGTCAGGCAGGTTGCTGTTTCACCATGCGCATGCTTTCTTTCTATACGATATTTCTTGTCTTTGGATATATTTGGCTTGGTTTTGAGCCCAATTTTATCTTTTCATATTTATCACTGCTATGTGTTTGAAACAGAGGGAGTGACTTAGAGAATCAATTCATAATGCTATTTGATCAGAAGTCTCTATACATTCTTTCCTCAATCTTTGATAGCAAGGTAAGCTACAAACACTTTTACTGATTTTTTTCCATTAGTTTAAATAGAACTTTCATGCATTCAAATTTTATCTTTACATAATTTTATCTTATTGTCACCTCTATTATTTATAATACTAAGCTTGCATCAACTGACATTTTTTTTGTCGTGGTGTCATAGCTCACGGCAACCTCAAACTCCTAGGTTCAAATGATCCTCCTGGCTCAGGTTCCCAAGTAGCAGGAACTACAGGTAACGGCACCACATCCAGCTAATTTTTACATTTTTTGTAGAAACAGGGTCTTGCTATGTTGCCCAGGCTGGTCTCAAACTCCTGCCCTCAAGTGATCCTTCTGCCTCAGCCTTCCAACGTGCTAGGATTGAGCCACCAAGCTCAGCCCACATTCACATTTTATTAAGCCTCTTCTCAAGTAAGGCTCAAGGTGCCTGGAGGTTATTTCTAACAAACTTTCGAGATCTTTTGTAAACCTAAGGTTATCATTCAAGCAAATCTGTTCTTAATATTGTTACAATGGTGTCTCTGCACCAGGGATCGTTAAGCTACTAAAGTTGTAAAAGTCTTCTCCAAATAACTTTCTATTAACTGAAGTCTTAATTTGTTAAAAATCAAAATAGACATGTTATTCTCACAATTTCTTAAGGAAATCTCAGCGTCAATATTGTGTATAAACTTCACAGGAAAAATAATATGTATATAGCAAGACCCGATCAAAAATACTGGTTCTCTACTCAGGATAAAATTATTCTTGGTAAAGTGTAGGCTATTGCCCTGCTTAATGTTTTGTTGGATATCTCCCACCCAAAGCCAAGGCTCTCACACCTACTTGTCCTGATGAAAGTCAAACACTTAAAAAACAGTTCTTTTTCTCTTTAAAAGCTAGCTTTATTTAAAAGAATCTGACGCATAATAACACTATAGAAAACAAACTGACAATACATAGTATTCAAGAAAGCCTGCCATACATCATTTCTAATAGTTGATCTATATACTGATAAACAACATTCCTTGTACAATGCACAAATGACATTTAGTATCATCCCTGAAAAGAATAGCTAACACTATCATGGACTGTCTTGACAGCAGAACCTCTATTTGTCTTATTACTTATCTATAGAATAAAAAACTAAAATGTAGATGACAAATTAAACTCCCCCAATTTTAAATTCTAGCATGGTGTTTAAGGAAGAAGGGAATAGGATTAGAAGAAGAAACTTGTAAGAGTTAAATATCTCAAAAAGAAAAAGGAGAATTGGCTTACCACTATTTACAGTAATTAGTATAAAGTAATTCAGAATTGAGAGTGTAATTGGTTTAGCACTTGAGAGGCCCCTTAAACAAACTATCCATTATCTATTAATACTATATTCAATCAGTTATCAAGCCAATTTTATTTCTCTGAAAATTGTAACCTGTACATTAACCACATAAAGAAAATAAACAATTTGGGGTGATCTAATCATTTCATACTTTATTTATATTTTTTCCACAAAGTAATTCATGAATCATTTAATATTAATACTTCTTTAAATCTCTATGACTTAAATAGAAACAGATCCAGTTCTAAAAGATTGTATGTGAAAATATCAGACAAAAATAACCCCCTAACATGTAATACTAAATTTTTAACATAAAAAATAGACCTATGAAAATATCGAGCATTCAAGTCAAATATAATAGGATTATGACACAGTATGGTATCTGGCATTTTAAAAAATATTAAGACTGAATCAGATTTATTGCTATATCAATCCTATC
This sequence comes from Cheirogaleus major, assembly GCA_963574435.1. Lineage (NCBI taxonomy): Eukaryota > Metazoa > Chordata > Mammalia > Primates > Cheirogaleidae > Cheirogaleus > Cheirogaleus major. Next base: position 2,530 of record CAUYPO010075760.1, read on the forward strand.
AACAGTTGACAAAAGTACAAAATATACCATACCAACCATGCCAAATATGATTCAGTATAGAGACACCATTAACATAGGTAGACATTTATTTTGTAATATACATCACTGATATAGTAAAACCTTATTAATTCAGGACAGTTTGAATTGATAAGTCTAAAAATTTGAATATTTTAAAAAGATATGCAGTTTAAGCCCTCACAAGCATTCATTTTTTCTTTCAAGTATGTAATTTCAAATATACAACTTTGCGTTGGCCAAGTATTACCTATTACAATTCTTTCGGGTACTTGTTTTAATGACAAAATAAGAATGCTTTTAAACTAGTATTCTTAAATAAATTCCTCTAAAATGAAAAGCTTAAAAATTTGCCTTCAGTATTAAACATTTTTCTTTAAGATCTTGATTATGACTTTTGTTAACAAATCTTTTTCATCAGATAATACATAGTAAACAGCATTCAAGTCCTTGTATCAATGGTTACAAATTGTAGGTAAGTTAGAGGAGTTTTACTGTATCTTAATCATTTCTTAATAAATGAAGTATTATACTATTACTTATTTTGGTTATGATGGGGCGAATGATGTCTTTTTTGGTTGGGAGATAGCAACATAAGTTCAAAGTCTACTATGTAATTTTAATAATATAAACTAAAAAAAATCCTAATATGTCCTGTCATTTAAGATAATTCCTTAGCAAATTATAACTGTAAGTGGAATATCAAATTTTAATAAGTATTGATTTTATTACAAGTGTTATGAATTGCTAACACCAAATTTACCCCTCTCTCCCATTTCAAAGACATCAAGCCATCTACTAATGCATAAATATTGATGTTTCACATACTTCATAGAGTAGCTTAAAACATACCAGCATAAGAAATAATTAGTATTACATAGTAATTTCCTTTGCCATAGGAATAAATGTTGGACAAAGTCTGGAAACATTTTATTTTCCAATTTGAATTACAGTAATTTTGCCACAGACCACAGCACTAGTGCATGTGTTACTTTAGACATGCTCTAAGAACAAAACAAAAATTACTGCAAAAATACATGTCACCAATGTGGAACACACTCAGATTTGTATAAAAGTACTGAACTAATATCCCAAAAAGAGGTATATGTAAACAGTACATAAGGAAGAAATAGTTTTAATATGAAACAATTATTTAAGTCACATACATCATGATAAGAAGCAGGACTTTCTTTTATAAAAGATAATATTTTAACTAACAAGCAACATCTACACATCTACAGAACAAGAAAAGTACAGGTATTTAGAGTAAGTTTTAATACAATTGCAAGTAATGTATCATTGATAAAATATGACAAAGATGAAGCTTATCCATTGGGTTTCATTAAAAGTTTTGAATTAAATACAGGCAGCCTATAATGTGTTAATGCCTGGCATAAGCATGGCCACTTCCTCCCTTCACCTCCCTTTTTTTTGAGGCATAGACTTGCTCTGTCGCCCCAGGTAGAGCGCAGAGGGTCCTAGTTCACTGCAACCTCAAATTCCTCGGCTCAAGCAATCTTCCTGCCCCAGACTTGCAAGTAGCTTGAACTACTACGAAGCTGGGACTACAGGCACGTATCACAAAGCCCAGTTAATTTTTCTATTTTTAGTAGAGCTGGGTCTTATTCTTGTTCAGGCTGGTCTCAAACTCCTGCCTTGACCTCTCAAGAGTGCTAGGATTATAGGCATGAGCCACTGCACCCAGCTATTTTCTTCTCTTTATTTCTCCTAGACCACAAGACTTGGGAGATGTTAATGCTAGCCTCCTTGCTCCATGGGTGCTTCCAAATTCCCATCACTGTACCACCATGAATTGGAAAATGCAGATGTTTTATACTTCTCTTTTGGATAAGTGGAAGAGAGAGAGAGGGAAGTTATAATACTAAAATTTGGAAATGAGAAGAAAACCTCTGAGTTCAGAATTAGAGGACAGGAAGCTGTGAAAAGTCAAAATAATCTGAATGAAACGGGAAGTACTTTCAAGACAGTACCAGCTAATTCACTAACAACACTGCTTCCCATGGTGTCTGAAATGCAGTCATATTGTCTGAAATGTTAGATATTAAAGAGGCATTCTGAACGAATAAACATCCTTAAAAAAAAAAAAAAAGAAGAAATTTAATGCCACTTTCTCCACTATCTTCATTCTTATCTTAGAGGAAAATGCTTTTCTCTTAAAGTCTAGCCAACCATTGCCACACGAAAAAACAGGATTTCTGACCAGAGGAAAGATAAGAAATGTTGAAGCAAAGAGCCTTCAGGAGGGGAAAAGACAAGCCCGCTTATATAGCATTCCACCAGAGTTTAGGATGGTAAGAACAACTGCAAAATAACCCACTCCAAAGAACTTAACCTTCCTAACCACAACAGGAAAAAGGAAAGAACTGTTTCTTTTTCTCTCCTACATTGATTGGTTCCCTAAAGAAAACTGAGAGCTCACTATGACATTAACAGTTAACTACATCATGGTTTAAATAAACCTTTAAGAGCCTCCCTATTATATAGAGTTCCAAGCCATTATTTACAAATGAACTTTGGGAGCCTAGATGCTTTTAAACGTTTTTAATTAAAAATTTTTTTAAATAGCACAAATGTTCATGCATATGAAACCTCTGTACATTGCAAAAAGAAATCCAAAACTTTTAATAACTCCCTTTAAAAAAATCACTGCTTATATATTTTCTCACTATTGAATACAATTACTAAGTACATTGGACAGTAAGTACCAGCACCTTATTAGTTCAAGACAAACAAGTTTGAAAGATACTAGATGAAGACTCAACACTTATTTGGATGATTAAAGTCAGCAGATTTCATGGTGATCTATACTCATAATTGAGTTTTTTTCGGCCACTAGGCAGAGTTGGGAGTCTTAAAAAATCACCAAAACACTGGTTTTCTTTATATTATGTTTATGAAGAATAGCACTAGTATAAGAAAATCTTCAGTTTTATAGTTTTATATATATAACTTTCTAATTTGGATAAGAAGAATCCTAATAGCAGTACTCTAAAGTATTTCACACAAAAGGAGAACACTGATCACAAAACTAATTCTAAGCACTCTATCTGAAGAACAATTTTCTTCTACAAGCTAAGCTATTCAATATTAGTGAGTCCAGTAACATCTAGAGGCATGTGGATCAGGAATTCTCTAGTGAATGAGCAAATCAAATTCTGAGACAGGATCTGATGCTTTAAAACTTTTCATCAGTAACCGGGCCTTGGTGAGTGAGCCTGGATGCTGACAGTTAGCAAGGCTGACCTTGAGAATGTAGGAGAAACTCCAAGATTTCCTGCTCAGTTGTGGGTGTCTGTTTGTCTTTGTATGTATTTGCACATATGAGGCCTTTCAGTAAAGGAAAAGGATTATAACAAAAAAAGGTACAATTATACCTGTATTTCTTTCCATCACTGAATATTTCTAAAGTTGAGGGCATTTTATCATTTGACCTAAAAAAGTCAATTTGTATAATAGCCTTCTTCGGGCCAAATTGGACAAATTATTATCTGGCCATTCTTATAGTTCATCACTTTTCCTACCCAAAAGCATCTATATAACTTTTGACTTAGTTTTATAGAGACAAATATGGAACTAGTAAGAAAATTAATTCAAACACATGGAAACATTCATCAGCTATGATTATAGTTTTTAACTGATTCACTTTCAGAATCAACCATAGGTTTTTCTTTGGAATATTTACAGATTCTTATTTAAGTAAGGTAAGTTGAAGACCTACCTAAACACTTGAATACAAATTCACCTGTTTGTAAGTTTTTAAAAACAACTACTTGGAAATAGAAAATGAAAGAATCACATAACAAACCAAGTGTCTTTAGACTAAGTTGGAAGATGGTATTTCATTTTCACAAAAACAGCTAACTACTGAAACTGAAAGCAATAAAAGGTTTAAAAAACTGCATAATCAATTTTAGTAATGAGCACAACTCAAGTACTACCATGTAAAGTGTTAACTCCTGAAAACACTGGAAGGTTCTACTTACAATATATTTCGTACTCATATTCAGTCATAAGAAATTATGATCTGATGCTTGGACTGAGCACACAGCATGCAGTGCATCATTTTTTAAAAATCAGCACTCACTAGAATTTCAAGGAAAACATAATTAGGTCCTTAAACATTTAGAAAATTATGTATATCTAACAAAAATTACAATGTAAGTAAAATGGGATCTTCAAGTATGCTACTGAACACCATCAAATGTCTGACTCAGCCAAAAATACTGCATTTTTACCTGCTTCAACTGGTAAAGTTGTCACACAAAGGAGTACCTAGTATTATAGTTCATATCATTTTGTTTCCTAAAATTTTAAAGATATATATTTCACAACTATTGAAAATATTTTGTACACACCTCTAACTAGTCAAGGGCAAATGGAGAAAACCTTATATTACCTTGTACCATATGAAATTGCTGTTTGTATAGGTCAAAATTGAAAACACTGTATTTAAAAAAATGTTTTATTCAATCAAAATATGCATCAGGAACATTAATAGTTTTCTTCCAACGGAATAGTAAATGTTTAATTTTTATAAAATTCATCATTTGTTAGGCTGTACAAATTGTTCAAATTCTCCAGTTACTGCATCTCAATTGGGGAAATGTGTTGTTTCTTAGAAAAAGCTCCAAATGATAAAGATGGTAGTCCGTTGGTTAAAGGTCCAGTGACTATAATGGATGTGACAAAATTTCATAGCCCAAGTCAATTAACTTTGCTTTAGTGGCTTGTGACACGTGAGGTTGAGTCCTGTCATGTAAAAGTATAGTTTCATGTTTATTTACCAAGGAGCGTTGTTTTTAAATAAAAAATTTCATGATTTAAATTTCTTGACAATATGCTGCTGCTGTCATTGTTTCACATGGATTTAAATAGTAGTAATTAATTATCCCTTTCACAGATCACAATACTGTCTTCAGAATTTTGGTCACAATGACAATGGTGTCAACATATTAGGGAACTTCACCAGCATCCAACCATTGTATAAATTGCTATCAACTGTAAAACAGTATTTGCTTTTTTTAGCCACAGATAACCTGCTCCAAAAATAGGTTTCTGTTGTTTTGAATTTTAATGAGCACACCTCCAACTGTTTCCATTCTCGATCATCTCTCAAGAGGGTACTCTCAGGTCCATTTTTACACTTTCCCCAGTCAGGGCAGAAACTCCTTAAGACTGCTGCAAGGCCTTGAATTGCTGTTTGTGAGTTAGCTTTCACCTTGGCTCTTAATTATCTTTGTTTAAAATGGATTTTGATCTCCCCTGAGGTTCATTTTTGAAATTCAGATCCCCAGAATAAGATTTTTCAAACCATCACTGAATAGTTCTTTTGCTAGCAGAGCCCTCTACGGACAAACTGATGTTTCTACCTTCTTCGTTTGCAATACGTACCAGTTTAAAATCCTGTTTTAAAAAAAGTATTCACAATTCTTTTGAGGATACTATAGTATTTATTTCTCTGGAAAACAATAACAAAACAACTCAGCATCAAAATTAAGAGCATAATTCTATCATAATTCTAAATAGCACAACTGGAAACATCTTTATGCCAACTTTACTAATTGCAGTCAATCTTCAACTGATCTGGTATTAGCAATTTCATGTGGTACAATCCACAAGTTAATCAACAAATAATTACTGAAGATTTACTATATGCTAAGATCTGTCTCATAGCTGTACAAACAGATATCCTGGAAACATTCACTTGAAAATATGAAATTCACTAACCCAAAGACCCTAGAAGTGGAGAAATGTGATGTCATATTCTATTATTTAAAATCCGTTAAAATGTATGCTTTCCCCCATGTTATAACTACATATATTATGTTGTGAAAATGTTAAATGGATCCCTAAAAAACTTTTTGAACTAAATGTCTAATGTGGTACGGCCAAAGTTCAGCACTAAAATATACATTTTTCAATGATTCTAACTCTTAAAAGTTTAAACTTGCCTACATTATATATTATTTTGAAGCTTCAAGAGGCTTTTATGTTTATGATAAATAACAACTAACATTTACTTATAAATGTTTCTAAAGCACCTCTATATACATTATTCTCATTTAAGATAGCAGACAAAAACAATACAAAATTTGTTATAGTCATGAAGTGGAGTATTCATAAAAACCAAAAGGTAAATAATGTTTTTATGTGTGCTTTTAAAAAAATAATATAAAACATTAAAATCCCGTGTCACTGAACCTCTGTAATACACAGGAAAAGAAACCCACTTTAGTTAATGCCTGTGATTAAGCATCACTACCCACTGTAGGTGGACCAAAAGTTTCTCTAGTGCGCATTAACTGGACATCTTTGTCAGCCATACAGGTATCACAGCCCCATACTGCTGATGCTTCTGCAGTTAGGAGGCCATAAGCTGTTTCAGTCATTCCAGTACAGATCCGATGAAACCATTTCTGACAAGAGGCCTCACATAAGATGGCATCCTGATCATCATTCACTTCATTTGTACAAATTCCACAAGGATACACTGGGTCAGAAGACGAATGACCATGACGGCTTGGGTGGAGGGAGGATTTATTGCTTTTTTCAGTGGTGCACGTATCTGCTGTACTTCTTGGTTGTCGTGGCTTATTCTGCGTCCCATTTGCATGGTTGTTGTTTGTTGCTTCAGTGCTACTTGACCGACTGTTCTCTTGATTTACTGCATTGTTTCGATTAACATTTTTTAATTCAATATTACTCTGATTCACTGTGTCATCCATATTTAAGTGAGGTGGATGAGCAGAGGAATTCTGATTAGTGTTTTTGGTTGCTCCTTGACTAAAGTCTTGTTTTGGGGGTGGGGCTTTTGCTTGACCAAAAGTGTTTGGAGGAGGAATAAAAGAATGATTAGATTCTAATGGAGAAGTAAAATTTGAATTATTTCCAGGAACAAAATTAGATGCCAAATCGGGGTTAGAAACTTGAGTAGCATTCTGTGGAGGAATCTGACTGAAGTTTTCAGCAGCATTTTGTCTAAAATGTTGATTAGGCATGTTAACGTTCTGACTTAGTGCATTATTGTAAGATGGATTTCCAAAACTTGAATTATCATGTGGCCCAAAATTAAAAGCATGAGGTCGATTAAAACCCATGCCCAAAGGATTCTGAGGAAATGGGTGTGGCTGATTCCTGAGTGAGTAAGGACCACAGTATGGGGAAGACATTCTTGGGGGAACGTGAGGCGGCATTCTGAATGTGCTATAGCCTCCAAAGCCAGGATAACCAGGGCCAAGATACGGATTTGATGAAGGTAGTGGTTTATAGGAAATAGTATTATAGTTGTCATCAAATGGATTAGCAGCCACTAGATGGTCAGAGTTTGGATTCGGTGGTGGAGCATACTCAGACAACGGAGGAAAAGAAGGTCCCTGAAATGAGAATGTAAAGTAATTTATGTTTTTGATCAAAAAAGTCATTAAAATTGTCCTTTTATCTTAATACCTAGGAACAGGGTTTTAATCAAATTTCTCTTGCAGTGCTACAAAAATTTAATTTCTTCACTTAACCTTTCAATTATGATTAATGTTTATATTTAATTACATTTAATGATAAAAATATGTAGGTTTCTTTCATTTAGGAAAGAAAATAAAGTACGATTTTCTGAGCTTGAATTCATCAAACTCCAAAATATTTAACTTTCAAAAGAAGCTTCATTATCATAATTTTAATCGAATATGCTTATGTACAATTCTAGAACCTTTCACGAAAATACTAGAGCATTCTAACCACAAATAACTTTTACATCATCAAAGAATAAAATTAAATAACAATAAACAGGATCTAAATTTTTTTCCCTAGCTTAACTTCAGGGAGACACTATTAAAGTATTCCCCAAACACTAAGCTCTAGGCCTCACACTGGAAAAATAAACTGCCAGTTTTAATCACATTGCAAGTTTACCAGATGGTGGCCAAAATGGAAAAAAAAGTAATCTGTACACACATCATACTTATCCATAGCCTTTATCATAAAATGAGTGCTTCAAATTTATAGAGAACAAAACCATGAAAACCTATATGTATAACTGCTTATTATAATCACAAGTTATAACAAAAGATGCCTCCGTTATGATTGCTTTATGATCCACACATTTTTGAATTAATATAATAGTTAGACATTACCTCAGGTTAAAATTATTTCTATATATTTTTAAATCTTTTAATAGAACTATAGGCATTTATGCTTCTTAGAAACCTTTAAATTAGATTTAAGAACAAGCATTTTAACTTTTCTGTGCATACTTTCTTCTTGCAATATCTACTGTAGGGCTATAGCCCAACAACAGCCACTGGTTGCAGACTGAAAAAAAAAAATACAATCACTGCAGAATTCACTATTAGGTTGTGAGTGAGGACAGGAAACAAAACCCATGATCACATTTAAATTTACTTCATCAACCTGATCATACCAGCAAAGAAAAATTGTTATTACAGAAAATGGCAATATACCTGTGTATTTGCCTTGCGTTTTTTCTTATCTGGGCTTCCTAGTTGTATACCTGGTCCTCCTAAGCCATCCAGTCCGCTGTCACCACCTAAAAATAATCCAGATAATATTTCCACTTGTAAGTAAAGTAACGTATATCTCTCATAACAATATCTATTATATTTGTTAATATGTTTTCTATTTTTGTTCGATAAAATCAATACTAAGCTTTTATTATATTTGTTTTCCAAAAGTCTTTCTAATAGTTTTAGCCAGAAACAGTCATTCATCTCTGTTCCCATATTTATTATTATTCTTTTAGTGAAAAAGGAAGTCTCCCTCCCACCCTCAAATCTTCAATCATCTAGGTTCCCTGTCTCTGAGACCACCACTTACTAGTTTCTGCTCTATCTTTCCAACGATAATCAAAATATATTCAAGTATATCTTTTTGGGGTGGAGACACAAATGATAGACATTCACTGCTCTGTACTGGGCTTTCTTACTTGGAGATCATTCCATATCACTACCGCTTTATTCTTTAATAACTGAGTAGTATCCCATAGTACAACTATATCACAATTCATTAAACCCTTTTGTATTGATTTAGGTTGTTTCCAAACTTTTGCTGTTGCTGCAATGGAAATCCATGTACAAACATGTTTTTTTTTTTTTTTGAGACAGAGTCTGGCTCTGTTGCCCAACCTAGAGTGCTGTGGTGTCAGCGTAGCTCACAGCAACCTCAAACTCCTGGGGGCTCAAGTAATCCTTCTGCCTTAGCCTCCCGAGTAGCTGGGACTACAGGCATGCACCACCATGCCCGGTTAATATTTGTTCTATATATATTTTTAGTTGTCCAGATAATTTCTTTCTAGTAGATAATTGTCCAGATAAGTTCTTTCTTTTTAGTAGAGAGGGGTCTCGCTCTTGCTCAGGCTGGTCTCGAACTCTTGACCTTGAGCGATCCTCCCATCTTGGCCTCCCAGAGTGCTACAGGCGTGAGCCACTGTGCCCAACCCAGATCTAGATCTCCTCCTTGTTTGTGGCCAAATTCAGTTCTCTTCTTCAACAGGCTAGAGAACTCTCTGTTCTTAGAGGGCTAATATGATTAGGTCAGGTCCACCCAATCTCTCTGTCTTAAGGTCAACTGTGCCACCTGAAATAACCTAATTAAGGTATAAAAATCCATCACACAGTCCTGGGGATTATAAAGGATATGTACACTATTGAGATGATCTTGGTGGTCATCTTAGAATTCTGCCTATCTCAACAGCTACTGATAATCAAAGCCTAGATCACTGATTCATTAGAGAATACAAAATGGTGATATTTGGGTATATTTAAACTTCCATTTCTCTTATAATGAATATTTAAAAACATCTATATTTCCTTTACTATTTATGTCCTTTGCCACTTTTCTACTCAATGTTTGATCCTTTTCTTAGTGATTTGTAGCTCTTCATATATTAAATAGCTCAATCTATTTGAATTATTAATAGTTTTGTCAGATTATGTCTTTTGATTTAATTTTTAACACATTTTAAAATTTTAGAATTTAAAATTTTTAAAAATGTTGTGAAGACATTACAGAGAATTTTGGTACATCCCATACTCAGTTTCCCCTAATATGCTATCCAGAATTTTAAAAAATAATTTTATGTAATAAAAGGCATTATTTTATTGTTCAATTCTGGGCTTTGTCCTGTACTTAGAAGAACTATCCCCATTTGAGAGAATAAAAAATAATTTTCTCAGGTTTTCTCCTAATATTTATGACTTCAGTTTTTTGGTTTTCTTTTGTTCTTTTTTTAGAGACAGGGTCTCTTGTCAACAAGGCAGGAGTGTAGTGGTCATCATAGCTGACTGTAATCTTGAACTCTGGGGCTTGAGCAATCCTCCCACCTTGGCCTCCCAAATGCTAGGATTATAGGCATGGGCTAGCGTGCTTGGCCTATGACTTCATTTTTTAATTTAAATTTTAACTGTGGTAAAACACACATAAAATTTACCATCTTAATCATTTTTAAGTGTACAGTGTTATGCAAGACAGCTCTACAACTTTTTTATCTTGGAAAACTGAAACTCAATATCCATTGAAAAACTCTATTTCCTCCTTCCTCCAGCTTCTGGCAACCACCATTCTACTGTTTTTAAGCATTTGACTACTTTAGAGGTCTCTCATAAAAGGAATCATGCAGCATTTTTTTTTTTACTGGCTTATTTCACTTAGCATAATTTACTCAAGATTCATCCATGTTTTAGCACATGACAGAATTTCCTTTTTTCATAAGGCTTAAAAATATACCATTATATGTATATACTACTTTTTTTATCCATTTATCTGTTGTTGATAGGGAATTAGATTGTTTCTAACTCATGACTATTGTGAATAATGCTGCAATTAGCATGGGTGTGAAAATATCTCTTTGAGATCCTATTTTTAATCCTTTTGGATTTATACACAAAAGTGAGATTGCTGGCTGATATAATAATTATATTTTTGATTTTTGAGGGAATTTCATACTGTTTTCCAAAGCAGCTGCACCATTTAATGAATAACTTCTGCACTACCAAAAATGACCCAGGGATCCAAGTTCTCTACATCCTTGCCAACACTAAAAATTATCTGTTTCTTTACATTTAAATATTGACCATTCTAATAATGAGATTCACCTTATATCTTAGCAAGTGTAAAGTGATATCTCATTGTGGTTTTAATTTCCATTTCCCTGAAGATTAGTGATGTTGAGCATCTTTTTATATGCTTGTAAGCTTTTAGCATATCTTCTTTGGAAAAATGTCTTATTCAAGTACTTTGACCATTTTTTAATTGGATTTGTTGTTATTGTTATTGTGGTGGTAGTGGTGGTAGAGATAAAACACTCTGTATTCTGGATATTGACTCCATATCAGATAGATGGTTTGCAGATATTTTCTTTCATTACGTAGGTTGCTTTTTCACTGCCTTGATTATTTACATTGCTGCAGAGAAGTTTTTAAATTTAATGTTATCTCACTTATCTATTTTTTGCTGTTGTTGCCTGTGCTTTTGGTGTCATATCCAAAACTGTTGGCAAATATGATATCATGAAACTTTTCCTTTAAGTTTTCTTCTAGGAATGTTATAGTTTCAGGTCTTACATTCAGGACTTTAATCTATTTTTGAGTTAATTTTTATATATTTTGTGAGATAAGTGTCCGACTTCATTCTTTTGCATATGAATACCCAGGGTTCCTGACACCATTTATTGGACAAACTATGCTTTCTCCATTGTGTAGTCTTGGCACTCTTGTCGAAGATCATTTGACCACATAATTTGGGTTTTAATTCTGAACTTTCTATTCTGTTCTATTGGTCTATAGATCTGCCCTTATGCCAGTCCCAGGATGTTTTGATTACTGTAGCTTTGTAATATATTTTGAAACTGGACCATATGAGACTTCCAGCTTTGTTTCTTTCTCAAGATCATTTGGACTATTTGGGGTTTTGTGAGATTCCTTATGAATTTTAGGACTCTTTTTCCTTATTCTGCAAAAAAATGCCATTGGGATTTTGATAGGAATTACATTGAATTTGTATTAAATAGATTTCTTTGAATAGTATTGACATTTTAACAATAATGTTTTGAAAGGGATCTTTTTTCTGAGTGGTAGGTCTCAAAGTTGGGCTTAAAATATTCAGCAAACCATGCTGTAAATAGATGTGCTGATATCTAGGTTTTATTGCTACATTTATAGAATACATACAGAGTAGATTTAGCATAATTCTTAAGGGCCCTAGGATTTTCAGAATGGTAAATGAGCATTGCCTTTAACTTAAAATAATAAGATGCCATAGCCCCTAATGAAAGTCAGCCTGTCCTTTGAAGCTTTGAAGCCAGGTATTGACTTCTCTTCTACAGCAACGTAAGTTCTAAATAACATCTTATTTCAGTATAAGACATTTTCATCTACATTAAAAAGCCACCTTCATTAGTTATCTTAACTAGATCTTCTGGATAACTTGCTGCAACTTCTACATCAATACATGCTACATCACATTACACTTTATATTCTGGAGATATTTTCTTTTTGTAAACTTCATGAGGCAACCTCTGTTAGCTTCAAACTTTTATTCTGCTGTTTGCTCACCTCACTCAGCTTTCGTAGTACTGAATAGTTAGGGCTTTGCTCTGGATTAAGATTTGGTTTAAGGGAAAGTTGTGTTTTGATCTTCTATAGAGACCACTAAAACTTTCTCCATATCAGCAATAAGACTGCTTTGCTTTCTTATCATTCATGTGTTCACTAGTGTAGCACTTTTAATTTCCTTCCAGAATGCTTCCTTTGCATTCAGAACTTTGCTGATTATTTTGTGCAAGAGGCCCAACTTTCAGCCTATCTTGGCTTTTGACATGCCTTCCTCACTAAAGTTAATCATTTCTGGCTTTTTATTTGAAATGAGAGACTTGAGATTCTTCCTTTCATTTCGTTCGACCACTTACAGGTCATTGTAGGGTTATTAATTGATCTAATTTCAATATTGTTGTATCTTAGGGAATAGGGAGGCCAGGGAGAGGGAGCAAGATGAGGGAACAGCTGGTCAGTGAAGCAGAACACACAACATTTATCAATTAAGTTTGCTATCTTATATGAGCACTGTTCATGGTGCCCCAAAACAATTTACAACAGTAACATCAAAAATCACTGATCACAGATCACTGTAACAGATATGATAAGAATGAAAAAGTTTGAAATATTGTGCAAATTAACAATATCTGACAGACAGACATGAAGTGAGCACATGCTGTTGGAAAAATGATGCTGAAAGGCCTGCTTGAGGCAGAATTGCCAGAACCTTTCAATTTGTAAAAAACACATTATCTATGAAGCACAATAGAGTGAAGTACATGAAATGAGGTGTGCTTATATAGAAATGCAACTGATTTTTGCATGTTGATTTTCTAGTTTGCATCTTTGCTAGATTTTTTGTTCTAATAGGTTTTATATGGAATATTTAAGATTTTCTACATGTAAGATTGTATCATCTGTAAATTTTACTTCTTTCTTTCTATTTTGGATGCCTTTTATTTATGTTTTATTTTATTTTTTGTCTTATTCTTCCAAATAGGACTTCCAGCAACATATTGAATAGATGTGGTGAGAAAGGTGTTGTGATTTTTATTGTTATGGTTTGTTTCTAATTTGGTGTTGAGGTCTCTTTTTTAAGAGTGATGGGCCATATTTCCTTATTTCTTTGTGTGTATTGTTATTTTTGTTGTTGTGGTCCACCCATTTGAAAAACAGCCACCCCTTGTAGTCTTTATAAGGTTGTTTCTTACAATGGAAGACTTTCTTCAATCTGCCTGGCTAGACATTCTGTGGTCCTCTCAAATTTTTAAGAGGGATGCTTCTTTTCTGGGTCTGTAAATGTGATGTCCTAATTTGAGATATTTGCTGGTTTCTTTTTCAGAAGTTTGTAATCTCTTCCTTCCTCTAGTGCCTGTCTGTGGTACTGCAGGCTTTCCAGAGCTGCCACAAAGCACCAGGTTCTATTTTGTTCTCTGCAGACCCCATGCATACAAAAGATGTTGGTTCAATGAGTACTCTGAATCCGGTGAGGGAGACTCAGGAAGCCCTCCAAAAAACCAGAGGATTGAATGCATATTCCACTCCTCTCTTTTCCTCCCAATAAATAAGCCACAGGTTGGGCACTTATTCCCAGTCATGCTGAGCATCCACAGCTTTGGTCTCTGTGGTACTACAAATTCTCTGGCACTGCAATTAACCACTGAGATTTCTTTTGTCCTCAGCAGTCTCCAAGCATCCAAAGTATGCCAGTTCTCTGTTGTCACTCCAAGACAGGCAAGAGAGAAACCAATCTTTAGGTAGCCCACAAGGACTGAGTAGCTGAACTTTGAGCATATATTTGATTTTTCTCTTTTTCTCCCAACGGAGAAGATACGAGTTGGGCTTTTCCTCCCAATTGCAGCAAACTGTGCCAGTTTGGGGGAAGGGCTGATGTGACTGAAATAAAACAGCTTTTCTTACCTTCAAAGTGGCTGTTCTTGGCTTTGAGTTTGCATGAGGTATAGTGACTACCTACCTGGTTTCTAGAATACTCCTGAAGGCTTTTTGGACTGTGTTTTGTTGTTAATTTGATGTCTATGTAAGGAAACAAGGTCTAGAGCTTCCTATTCTGCCATCTTGCTGGCATCACTTCCCTGTCCCATCATTATTAGCATATTGTTTTAAAAGTCTCAAATTATCTATCATATGAAGTTTCGGTGGTCTATTACTGCCGTTTGTTGTTCCTGCTCGAACTCTTATTTGGAGTATATTTCTTTTTTGTGTACTTTTAACTTGGGATTATGAACTTACTATCTCTGAATGAGAATACTGTGCAGCCTCACTTGGTCTTGTACATGCAAGACGATTGTGCATTGCCTTCAACTAGTCCCCACAGAGATGCAACTTGCTGAAGGTCAATCTCATGATAATTCCCACAAATGAGATTCCTGGATCATGCAAGTAGTGAAAATGTAGACCCCCATATGATGTGAAAGACATTTCCATGGTTACTAATTCTGTGGAAACTTTCTATATTTTGTTTATTCAGACATAAGACAGAGCTGACAAATCTGACAAGTCAGATTCTCTTTTCTTTCTTTTTTTTCTTTTTGGAGAATTTTATTGTTACATTCTAATTTTATCAGGAAAATGTTATTCATCTATATTGATTTGTTCACCTATATGTTTTGAAATTTTTCACTCTAATATCACATATTTCTTAAAATTTTGCAGGTGAAAAGTATCTGAATCTTAGTATGAAAAGTGCTTTTACCAGAGATATTTCTTTTTAATCTACCATGTAGCTGTCTTGTATCAGACCTGCCACATAGTATGAATTTAAGTTGTAAACTCACCTGAGGTCCAGTTTTTAGATCTGAATTTTCAGGGGACATTTCTCTTGTCTGTACTCAGCATCAAAGTTCAAGACAGGCACCTTTTCTGCAGTGGTGTCCCATAGGGAAGAGATTTGTTGGTAATCAGCTGTACCTGTACACCACTGGTAGAGTAATCCCATAGGATAGTCTATGCCAATTTCTGCCATGGGAGGCAAATATTTACAAGGCTAAAGCCAACTTCACTGCTCCATTTACTCTGGGAGATCTGACTTTACTTAGTTTTTGACCTCTGAGTATAGTTTACATTTTTGCAAGCCCATTAATACATTTTAAATATATCTAATGAGAGGAAAGATTAGACTACAAAATATATCAGGCTACCAGAAAAAGAAGACAGTCCTTTATTTTCGTTCTAGTACAGATTTTAATTGAGCATGAAGCCCCTCAAAAGATTCAGTTTTAAGCAGGGTGGTCTCATTTCCAACTCTTAATTATGTGGGCTTCCTACATTTTCCCATGGCTCTCTGTGAGCATTAACACTCCAGCACATGTATTGCCTAAACCAACACCCTACCACCATTCTCTAATAGGGCATCTACAGGGTTTTAGTTTCCTCTTTGTTTTTATTCCTTGAAATTTTTTATTACTCTATTTAAATTTTAGTCTGCATTTAAAAGACTGTGGTATTTTATTCTTATTTTTATAGCATCCCTAACTTTTACATATTCCACCACATTGTCCTTTAAAATTTTGGCACACCTATTTACTGAAAGTCAATGAATTTAAAAATATAATTATATTTGCAAATTTAAAGATAGTCAATTATATGGCTTAACTCAACTGGTTTATTATAAATACAGGTTAAACTATGCAGAGTTTATATTTACTCAAATATTTAATATTTAATGTAGTATCTTGCACAGTTTTTATAGCAATTCTTATGTTGTTTATTTATTTTTCTTTGCAATCATATTGTCATGTTTGGAGAAAAGGTGCTGTTTATTTTCAATATCATAAATGTTCTATTTCCACCCTAAGCAGGTGTGTTGCAACACAACCCTGGCACTAACTACCCAGACTCAGTGTCAGAATCCACAGGTTTAAGGGTTCAATCTTCCGCAAGACTGTCCTCACCTTACACGCCAGCTACAAGTTTCAGGGACCACCCACACTTTAGCCTGACCAGATATAAATTCAGGGGTTAATTCTTAGTACAATAATTCACTAGAATGATTCACAAACTTCAAGAAAGCAGTATAGCTATGATTATAGTTTTATTATAAAGGACACAACCTAGGAATAGCAAAATGAGGAAGAGACACACAGAGTGAAGACTGAGAATCTTGAACATAGAGCTTTCATACCCTTGGAAGTGGGTTTACCAACAAAGATACTTTACTGAGAATCTATGTCCAGAGTTTTCATTGAAATTTCACTGTGCAAGCATAATCGATTAAATCTCTGGCCACATTATTGAATCCAATCTGCAGATCACCTCTCAACCCTGGAAGTTGGGCAGGCCCAAAGTTCCAGTCTTCTAATCATAAGCTTGGTTTCTCTGGTGATCAGTCTCTATCCTGAAGTTATCTAGAGGCCTAGCCTGTGTGACTTCATTAGCATAACAAAGATGCTCCTAACACTCAGGAAATTCCAAGGGTTTTTGAAACTGTTTTAGGAATGGGCAAGAAAGACCAATATATTCTTTATTACCCACAATCACATATACCAAAAATATAATAAAATATACTAATCTAGGAAATAGCTCAAGAAATCAATAAATAATAGAATTAATGAATAGATAATTTCATTGCAAATAAATATTAACACTGGTGTGTAATTCTAAATAGTATAGGTGCAAATTTATAATCTTATCATCCTTTACATGTGTACAGTGCTTAAAATTATTAAACAAAAATATTCTCATATATCACTTTATTTCATTATTATGTCTAATCTCCAAAATAAGGATGCCATTTTTATAGATAAGTTAATATTTAGGGGCTTGCCTAAATTCATAGCAGTAATATAAAGCAAATCTAGAGTCAAACTCACTCCAAATTAAGTGACCTCCAGTGAAACTCATAGTTTTCCACCTTCCGAATCACAGGTGATTTGTAGCATATGAAATAGAATAAATATTTTATTTATTTGTTTGTTTCAACACTTCTCCACCACCATCAATAGGAATGAATTCCTCTCTGCCTTTAAATTTCTTCAGGGTCTTTTGAGTACACCTATTAATACTGTAGTTCCTTTGACCTCAGAGAAGAGTCTTAATTTGGTTAACAAGCAAATGGTCATTTTCTTATTGTAAGTTAGAGGCCAGCTAAAGAAGCTAACTGCAAAGCAGTGCTTATATTCCCTTCTCCTATGGAAGGCTTCTGCTGAATTTGATTTAATGCAATTGCAATGCTGCATAATGAATATTGCATTTTCCATTCCCATAGTGAACTAAAATAACCTATTGTGAGTGTTAGAATGCAATAATCCATACATTATATGTTTTATTGATAGGGTTTTACATTCTGGAATCCATTCAGGCATATCCAACCACAAATACCTTTAACCAAATTTAATTCTGTGCATGAAAGTTATTATATACATCATCACAACTTTTTACCTAACTGCACAACATTTAATTTCATGACTGTAATGGAACTGTAGACATTAGCTCTATTTCCATATATTGGATTAGAAAAAATGAATTTCTTTTTATAATATGATCTAGGGTGAATTTTTATACTATGACACTTAATTGAAACTAGTATTCAGTTAAGATGATTCTTTCAGATTCTTTCAAAGAGTAGAAATGATGGATCAATTAAAATTAGGAGGTTATGATTCATCTACCTGCATGTAGGCCAGCAGATATTCTATATAAGACAAACAAAAAATGTCTTTCTCTTGTATTTTCAGTTAGTAATCAATTTTATGTCTAGAATTAAAATAAGCATCTGATTTTTCCTCCAATATATGCAAAGGGTATTTTGACATAGAGAAGCATAGCAAAGTAAGACATATTGTAATAATTAACTGAATTATTTCTGGCATGCCGTGAACAATTACAGGATTAATAACCACCCGACCAAACGGTGTTATGTTGGAATAAATTGACCGACAAGGTTTCTCAGCTAGGAAATGAAGCTCAGATAGATCATCAATAAAAATGACTGTGATGAGCATACTTGTGAGAACTCCAGTGTTTTACATTTACAAAATATAGCTGTGGTAACTGTGTTTAATGATTAGAAGAAGGTATTTAAAAATTCATTTAGAATATTTTGCCCTTTTTAATTATTGCCTACTGAAAGACATACTGTTTGATGGTCACCAATGTACCATACAATCTACATTTAATTAAATACCTGTGAGTTACAAAAGCTGCTGAAAAATAGTCTTTCCTAAATAAAGAAAAAGTAAAAAAAAAAAATTCAAGAATTGCAGCTTTTTTTGGAATATGAAGTGTGCCACATGCAACCACATTAAGAATGATATTAGATATAAAATGAAAATAATGCTGAGAATGAATGATGTCATGTGTCATAACTGAGGTAATATCTAATTGCATGTGAGATTATATAACCTGCCTTACAAATACATCTATTAAAATGTTTGACTTAAATAACTAAAAAGTCATGTATAGTACCAATGTTTACATTTTCATTGCATCCAGTTTTTAACTTTAAATCAGAATAAAAGGGAAGAAAAAAATGATAGGGAAGAAACAAAAGTAAAGAAAGGAAAGTTTCAGATGTTTAAAACGTTATGCATTGGAAAATTTTTAGAATATTTTCAAACTGAGTTTATGAGAATATGATAGCTAAAATCATATTCTACGGCAAACGGGTATAAGTAATTTGTAAACTAATTTGGACTCTCTCTAAATCTTTACTTTCTTGTCGTCTTTCAAATACATAGCCTGACCTAATCATTGGTTTACTATGTAATAAGAATAGTATAATCTACCTTTAAGTTAGTTTCCTCATTTATAATATAAATGTAATTGTTTCAAGAAAAACTATTGTGAAAAATAATTAAGTGGACAAAATATATATATAACACTTGTAAACTTAAAAATAAATTCACCTTTTTATGAAGTAAATAGTAACCATAACAACAGTACCAACTACAGAAGTTGGCTCTCTGGCCTCTTTCCTTCAGGCTGCATTTAAAAACAGATTTCCCCAAAGTTCCAGTTTCTCCTTTCATCTCTCCTCGCTCTATCCATTCCTCCCAGGAGCCCAGGCCATATTTTCAATTATAACTTGTATGCTCCTCTCTCTCTTTTTCTTCCTTTTTTCTCTTGAACATATCCTCTTGTATGCCCTGTACATACTTCAAACTCAATGCATTCAAAACCGAAATTAGCACATTTCACTTTCAAACTCTTCCTTTTGTGTTCCTTGCCAGTTCACATTAGAATAATATGTCTCCTCATTTGTATCCCGTAAATCTAATTAGCACCCAAATCCTCTTATTGCAACTATCTTATGCCTTGATATCATCTACCTTTCTCTACTTTGGGTCCCACATCTTCTTCCTTAAGAGGTCTTCATTTCTCTACCTTCATCTTAACCAACCCATACCCACATTGCTGTCAACATAGCCTTTCTATTTGTTTTACCAAAAATCTCAATAATTCAATTATTCTCAATATAAAATGCAAGTTCTTCAACATGAGATACAAGGCCCTCATGAGTTGGGTCTTGCCTATCACACTATCATCAGGTCTCCCCACTTTTTCTTTTGTCCATGGGTTAAAAGTCATGATGACTTAGAAGTTTCCTGGATGTGTCAAGCCCACTCATAGGTCTTTTCCTTTGCTCATACTGTTTCCTCTGTCCAGAAGGCCCTTTTCCTTCCACTTTCCTGCCCACAGCTCTAACTCCTACTGATATTAAAATCTAAGTTCAGAAATCGGTTTTCCTAATACCACTTAATACTAATACCGCTAAGTGCCTCTCATCTACTGATATGGGCTTACCTCTATGACAGTAATTTTAAAAACAGTATTGCAATTACTAATACTACTAGCGCTTCTTTCAAACAGACTGTGAATTCTCATTACAGGCATCTTTCCCCAAAATAAGACTCCGTGATGTGCATACAGGGAGATTACTGCAGAGTGTTTTTGTATTCTTAGGCTCAACAAATGTGGAAGAATGAAGGAAGTAGGCTTAAACAGAGAGGAGTTGAATGTGAATCAATGCAATTAAAAGCCTCAACAAATCTTATGGAGACCCCTTGAGTTGTGATGGCCTTTCAGAGTTGTCCCAAACTGGAACAAGAGAAATAAATCCCATGTTAACCAGTTATCAGAGGTGCACTTCCTCTGGGAATTGGGCATGACCTTGGATAGGTGACTTTCTTCAGCTATGAACAAGTCCCAGAGAGGGACTTGGTTGAGAGCTGTCTCTCTGAGCAACTGTAGAAATAAGTGTTTCAGTTTGGGAAGCTAGTATATGGGGCAGGGCACCATGGAATCCACTACCTCTCCTTAAAAACAAAAACTTTTTCTCATTCACTTTTAAATGACTTGGGCTAGTAGAGCCCCTGAATCATGGGAGGCATTTAAAAATAAATGTTTATTGAATGAATGCATAGTATGATTTTTAGTCAAATTTGTCTTTCTGAAAGCAATCTGTGCTGCAGATAACTTATATTCAATCTGAAAATAAGGACCAAAGAAAATACAAAGTGCAGAATAAATAGCTTTTAATCTAACTTCAGTCCCTTGGCTTCTTAGAAGACTCATAATGATCCTCTGTCTTTAATCTCCCCAACAGAATGAAAAGTTAAAAACACAGCAGACAGGGCTGAAATACAGAAGAAAAGTCTTTGTATTAAAAGTACATTCATATAGTTATTATGTTTGAAGAAAATTTAAAAGGCTGCAGCATTTCTAGTATGTGCTGAATCCCAGCGTTCTGTTCTTATTTACCTTTGGTGAAGAAAGGCAATAAGACGGCCAAGCGTAGGCTCAGATGGTCACATTAGAAGTTTGTATATAGCCAAATGAGATGGACCAAATATGAAATGCCATGGTTTTCATGCTTAAATTTCACCTGAGAAATATATAAAAACAGGACAAATGACACAGACCATGTTTAAGCTAACTAATATGATGCAGAGATATATGATGAAAAAGACGTGGAGTGATGAGGCTGGGAGTGGCTGCTATGTTACATAGATGAAGATCAGTAGCTTGTAAGGAAGTTAGGGTCTAAGAGATTAAAGTGTCAATTGAGACACCACCAAAGAAGTTAAAAATCAATGAAGATGATGTCAGGTGTTGGAGTAGAGGAAAAATAAACAAGTCAGGTACTGAAGTCATTGAGGCTGGGGAAGTGGGTCCTTTTGGATGGGAGCAAATAAGAGACAATAGCTGCAGTGAATCAAAAGTCTACAGGGGTCTTCTCTGGTTCCATACGAAGGGTAAAATTATTTTTTCTATGTCTGTGAAAAATGATGATGGTACTTTAATAGGGATTGCATTGACTCTGTAGGTCACTTTGGGTAGTACAGACATTTTAACAATGTTGATTCTGACAACCCATGACCATGGTATATTCTTCCACCTGTTTACATCCTTTGCTATTTCCTTCTTCAGTGTTTCATAGTTCTCCCTGTAGAGGTCTTTTACCTCCTTAGTTAAATATATTCCTAGGTACTTTATTTTCTTTGTTGCTATT
>CAUYPO010075763.1:0-51908 GCA_963574435.1 Cheirogaleus major
TCTATTATAAAGACATCTGCACCCGTATGTTTATGGCAGCACAATTCACTATTGCACGGTCATGGAAACAACCCAAGTGCCCGTCAATTAATGAGTGGATAACTAAAATGTGGTATATGCTCACAATGGAATATTACTCAATTCTAAGAAACGACAGTGAGCTAACACCATTTATGCTATCCTGGATTAAGCTTAAGCCCGTTATCCAAAGTGAGGTGACACAAGATATGGAAAGTGGGTTCAACATCTACTCGCCATCAAATTGGTACTGACTGATTAAAACTATGGTGCTCAAATGGTGGTAGTGTTCACCAGGGTTGGGTGGGGGGCAAGACCCACATCATAGGGATGTGGCAAGCATTGTTGGGTGGATGGGCATACCTCTAACCCTTCTTAGGGAGAGGCAAAGATATACAGTGTATCCATAATGTAAAAAATAAAAATCTTTTGTTGGATGGAGGGCAGGCGGGAGGGGGGAGGAAGGATAGAGTTACATAATGTGTGCCTTGCCTGGGCCACCTAGGGATTGGACTCGCTTGAAGCTCTGACATGTGGGGGGGGAGGGGTGGTAGGGGCAATGTATGTAACCCTAACAATATCTGTACCCCCATTATATGATGAAATAAAAGCATAAAAAAAAAAAAAGAGTCTTGTGGCAAAATCTAAAGTTGGGTTTTTCCATCTATTATTTTAGAGAGTCAAAAAATAGTTGCCATTAAGTCATAAGGAGATATTAAGTTTAGGAAAGCAATGGAACTCATAAGATTTGAGAATTATGCCTCAGAAAGAACTTTCTGTGTCTTACTGGTGCATGAATTTAATAGAAAGAAAGTGGATAACTATCCTACTAAATTGTTGAGGAATTTGTGATACCAAAGATGCCAAAAACTTCTTATATAAGTCTTCAACAAATTTTAGCCACCTCAGATGGAAACAGAAACTAGAGGGATTTAAGAAGTTTTTCTCTTGAGGATGAGAGAAAGTGAAATAGAAGTTGGAAGAAGAGACTATAATGACATCAGGTGTTCAGAAGACATAACAGAGCAGAGATATGTATCTTTGTACCAAGAATTCTGCTTTCCTTTGTGGTATGTAGTATTGTCCAGCATGGGATTATATTTTCTCTTCTCCTTGATTCTATATGGGTCCAAGTGACTATATTCTAATCAATGGTATTATGGACAAAATCAATGTATTCTACTTCTAAGTCTAGCTCCTAAAAGACTTCCATACGATCCATCACACCCTTTCTTCTTCTTTGATGTTAGTATCCACAGCAACCTTGGAAGCCACATGTTAAAGGTGGTAGAACTCCATTGTCTTTGGTTACAAATAAAGCTCTGTTGTGTTTACTCACTGGAATTTGAAGATTTATCCATTATAGCAGCTATCATTACCTTATAGTTCCCTGCAACAATAACCTCATTACCTGATGATATGTTAAAATGAAAGTCAATTATAGACCACATTCTACCAACGGTACAAAATTTATAAGCAAGAAAGTATATAAGCCACTATACATCACTTGTTCTTGCAATATAATATTCATAATTTTGACAAATACCTTGAATACATGGTTGACTAGAGGCAAACAAAATGATATTCTCCTTAAAGAATCAGCTAGCACAATATAGTCAGATTAGCAGAATTCTATGTAAAGCGAGGGCAACACAGAATGGAACAATGCTTCAGAGACAGCACTGGCTGCTCTTGCTTAATTTTTTATAGGTCATTCATATGTGCATGACTATCTGTAAAATGTTCCTATCCAAACACAAATCTTAAACACCACTAATTTCACTAATAGCTTGTGGTATCATAGATGTCATTGCTTATGTCAATTTTAATGCAAAACAGAACTCAATCAATATACTTCACCATTTTGTGGGTGGATATTTCTGATTACAGTAACTGTAATGCTAATAATCCACACTAATTGTGGGTTCATAATTCGTATATGTCAAATGCTAGTTATCCCCTGGCATCTATGGTTTTGTGATTAGCATACTTTAATGCTCTTTAAACATTATAGAGAGTGAAGATTAAATTTAACATACATAAGTAAACAATTTATGTTGGACTGTTTTAAGGAGACATTTCATTTAATAATATACATAAAGACAAATGCATGAAATCATAAATATATCACACAAAGTGTACACACCAAAGTAATCAGCACACAGCAGAAGATAGAAAACATATCTAGCATCCCAGAAGTTCCTCCCTTGCACATATCAGTCTCTAGTACCTCATTTGGAGACAATGACTATCCTTATTTCTAACCTTATTGCTTGCATTTGATCTGTTTTAATAATCACATACACTTTTGTGTCGAGTTTGATTTGTTCGACATTTTGTTTCTAAGATTCGTTCATGCAGTTTGCATAGTTATAGTTTGTTTGATTCTCATTGTTGAATAATATTTTATTGTATGAAAATGTATCCATATTTTTATCCACTCTTCTATTGATGGACATTTAGGTTCTTTCCATCTTGGAATATTACAAATAGTACTGCTAAGAATATTCTAGTATCTGTTTTTATTTCTGTTGGGTCTATAAATAGTAGTAGAATTGCCGGATCATAGAGGGTGAATATGTGTAACTTTAGTAAATGTTATCGATGGTTTCCAAATTGGTTGTTATCAGTTCACACTCCTACCAGCAGTAATTGAGGAAACAAATTGCCTCACATTTTAAGTTACACTTGACATTGTCTAAATTTCTCACTTTAGTCATTCTCATGAACATATCATGGCTTCATATATTGTTTCAATTAGCATTTCCACGAGGAAAAATGAAGTTGAATACTTGTTATATATTTATTGACCAGCCATTAGCCTTCTTGGATGTCTCTAAGATGTTATGGGATTTAAGGATAAATCACAATGACATTCAAAAATTTCATGCAGGAAAAATAACTAACATGGATATTATATGCATACATGATGAGAAAATACCAAAATAAAGCAGTTGTGAACAAGACTGCTTGGCCCCCATTTGCCTCAGTAGTGACATGTGGAGAAAGGAGGATTCACAGACATTCTTTTGTGAAGTGCTCATTCAATCAAGCCCTTGTCTTTATTTTCTATAAAGTTCTCTGTAATTTTCTTACTGATTTTTAGGAGTTCCTTACTACAGCTGGTTCTCCAGAGAAACAGAATCAATAGGATATGTGTGTGTGTACACTTATCTCTGTATTTATCTATTTATCATCTATCTATTGAGAAAGAGATTTATTTTAGACAAGATCTCATGCAATCAGGAGGTCTGGCAAGTCTGATCTGTTGAAAGGCCAATGGGCTAGAAACTCAGTCAGGGTTTCAATATTACTGTCTTGAGGCAGAATTGCTTTTTCTCTGGGAAAGCTCAGTTTTTGCTTTTAAGGCCTTCACTCTATTAGATGAGGCTCATCCACATTATCTATGTTAATCTTTTTTGTTTAAAGTTAACCGTGTTACTTACATCTACCAAATATCTTTACAGCAGCATCTAGACTTGTGTTTGACTAAATAACTAGGGACATAGCTTAGACAAGTTGACATAAAATTAATTTTTCATCACATCATATAGTTTGAATTTGAGTTCTTTGTTAGATATTCATATTACAAATATCTTCTTACATAATACAGGTTGTGTTTTCACTGTCTTTTTCCACACACCAGGGCATGGGGGGATAGCAAGTGATGGGGAGTGGTTGTAAATACAGATGAAGCTTTGATCACTCACTGCTCACCTCCTGCTGTGTGTCCCAATTCCTAATGGGCCATGGACTAGGACTGGTCTGTGGCCCGGGGGTTGGGAACTGCCCTTCTAACCTATGGTAACTCTCTTTATGACAAAACAACATAGAAAGACAAAGGTAAAGGGAAAGATTATATCTGGGAGGAATGGGATCAAACAATATGAATAATCATACCAAAAAGTACACCAGAGTCACTACAACCAAGACCAGTCACATAATTTTTTTTCTCCCATTAATCAAAATTTTTCAGAGGAAAAAGAAGAGCCAAACAGTGATTTTTACTGTCTGCTCAACTGGATTCCACAGAAAGGTAAGTCAGAGATCTGGCTGGTTTAAGAATTCTTCACCCTTCTACTGGCTTGTCAGGTCTTGGGTTCCCTTCACGGTGGCTTCCAGAAGAGCAGAGTGGCTTGTGTACCCTGTTCATTGCACCAAAACAATAGAGACCAAGGGAAAAAATCCCCTTCTTGTTTAGTTATGTTGAAAAGTCAACTGACAAAAGACAGATTAATTGGAGAAATGTCATACACACTTATTAATTAGCATGCACAAGAGAAAATCACGAAGCAATTACCCTACCACACAATGAGGTACAGATGCTTATGTACTCTTCTTCTTAGGAGAAAGGGACATGGGAAAGTGTGGATGATTTTAGGTTGGTAGTAAATAATTTTTAGGGAAGTTCAATGGGCTTGAAGAACATCCAATGGCCTGAGACAAAGTCTGGTGGGCCCGCAGAGCAGATAATTTTTGTGACAAAAATCTGTCTAGGTGTGTTGACAGACTTCAGTCTTTCTTTCTGCAATATGAGTTTCATTAATAAAAACTCAGGGATGAGACTGGAGGTAATTGTTTTCTTCTTGGGTATGTCCAGACTTTAGACAGATAAAGTAACTTCAAAGAACAACTTAATTCTGCACTTTGAGAGAGACAGAAGATTGACTGACAGGAGGTGGGAGGGGAAGGTCAGAGAGACCTTGAGGCTTCTTCCTCAGTTCAGCATGTCAAAGCACCTTATTTGAAAGTACTGGTTTTTGAGCCCCAATACAATATTGTGTAGTTAACTACAGGCACTATGCTGTAAAACAGATCTCTAGAATTTATTCATCTAGCATAACTGAAACTTTGTACTCATTTTCTACTCATTTCCCCCCACCCCAATCCCCTGGCAACCACTACTGTATTCTCTGCTTCTATAGGTTTAACTATTATAGATAACTATATTAGGGGGAAAGCAGTCGTGGGTTTGAAATTCCTCAAGTCTTCATTTTGGCTACTCCACCACTGTTGGTTTCTTTGTCCCCAAGCACTTGCCTATTTTCATGCCATCTGACTTCTGTCTTTTGGCCAGACATGAAATCCATACACATACTCCATAAAATTGGCTGTAGATCATATTCTCATCTCTCCAGTATTCTTCTGTAATAAAATTTTAAACCATCTAATCTTTGATTTTCTTCAGTTTTCTGTTGCCATTAAATAGAAGATTTATGTATATTTGTGGACATTCTCTAACTTCCTTTTAAAAAGTCTTGGTGAGAGAATAATTCTATAGCAAGCTGCTCCATCTACACTTCAAACCTTTCATCAGTCATGTCTTTCCAGTAGGGCCCAGAGCCTTGCACTGGTTACAAGACTTCACTGAGGTGTCTTTGGTTTTGTCCACATAGAAAAATGAAATGCTTAATCTGCTTATTTTTGAATTAATTTATTCAAATGCATTCTTATCTAGCTGTATGTTATATCATATTATGAAACCACATTGACAAAAGATATATAAACTGTAGATATTTAAACTATGTCTTTCTAAACTATTTCCTACTCCCCTACTTTAGAAAGTAGGTATTAAGAAATTAACCGTCTTTTAATTGTTCACAAATTATGTAGTATCTGATGCTTCTCTCTCTGTATCAAATATATGGACAGTATTACATTTCAGTTGTAAGTTAGTGCTAATACTTTGCATCTAATAGTAATTTAACTGGGATTCTAGATATATGCTTTTTAAAAGCTGAGTGATACCAGGAAAATCCCTCAGCTCATGGAGTGCTAGTTTCTCCATTGCTAAATGAGAAAGGTGAAGTATTTGAAATTAAATGGTAAGTCCTATTTAGCTACAAAACCAGCTATCTGGTACTAGGATTAATCTGCGAGGAATTCACTGTACATCATAGAATTAACATTTATTTCTTTTTAATAGAGTTTTGTAATCTAGACAACACCTTTTTACTTTAAATATATTTTCTTCTTATGAAATAACAGAGGATAAAATAATTTGATTATTGAAATTTCTTCTTATTGATAATCATAGTTAACATGCTTATTATGCAACAGCATTGTGCTTTTATCTTTCAGGATAGTCTATTTTATATTGTTTCTCTTTCCCTCACTCCTCTATGTCTCTGTAGCTTGGATGCTGCAAAGCTGTCACAGTATCTTTGGAAGCTACAGTAAGTTTTGTTGAATTTGATTTTTTTTTTAATTTTATTTTTAAGAGGCACTACAACCTCATATTCAGAGTTTCTACATTAGATTTAGTTTGTTCTTCAAAACTGGAGTAGAGAGAGTAGCTAACACATATGGTAACTCCTACAACCTTAAAATTTCAGTGTCTTACAAAATTAAAGGTTTGTTTCTTGCATGTGCCGTATATCCGGTGTTGGTTGGCTGTGACTCTGTTCTGCCTCACCTTCACTCTGGACTGCCTATATCAGGAGGATTATCAATCTTGGAGAAGAGAAAAAAGACATATAATGGAAAATCACATGGCACTTCTCAAAACCTTTGCTTTCAAATGCTGCACATCACTGCTACTCAATTACCACAGGTGAAAGCAAATCCAGGTCATCCACCTAGTATCATCAGGAAGGTGAAGTGATTCTTCCTTATAGTAGGGACATCTGATATCTGTGAAAAAGTAACACGGCCTACCACAATGTGCTTCAATATATTATTCATATAAACTTTAATTCAGGACTGATAGTAAGGATTATTTGCTTTTAACTATGGGGAAAACAAAGCTATGAGCATAGATATAAAGCTGTCAAATAAAAAAAGCTTGGATTTGAATGCAGATTCAGATCTGTGGTTTTCAAAGACCATGTTCTTCTCAATATTTGGTCAAATTTTGATAAATTGATTGTATTCTTTAACTGAGATCTCCTAAAAGTAAGTGAGAATGAGATAAATAAAAAATAATTACTATAGCAAAAATACAAAATTAGCAGTGATGGTTTCTGTTTCTCTTTCAAAGATTGGGAATGCCACTGTCTTGTTAAAAACTTTTCTCTATATGGCTTCTAAGCTTATAAAATGTTTGTTTTCATGGAAAATTTTAAAATAGTGATTTAATTTTTAAATTCTAATATTGCTGTTTATGTTTTTGGCCAGGAGGATGGAGAAGCAATGAATCCAAGTCAAAGAAGTAGAGCAAGGAAAAAGGGAGGGGCAAGCATTGCACTTTTCATCACAGAGAAATTGGGAATTTAACAGCTGATTAGCTATTAGAGTGTTTCCCTTGGGTTTCATATTCCTTTCAGCTTAATTAATGATTCACTTTGCCTTTTAATCTGTCTTTCTTAGATTATTAACACAGTAGTATTGTTTATTTAAGGAGAATTGCAAGAAGGTAGATATTAAATAGTATTGGCCAATATCTCACCCATGTTCAAATGCCTAATAATGTCTTGCAGATTCATATTTAAATCATTCTGTATTTAACATGATATACAATATGGCTTCACAGTGGATATATAATATGGCTTCTAAACTTTCATTATTCTAGAATTTCTTGAATGATATTTGAAATTGTTTTAGAAAAAGTTGAATTTTGTAAGTTTCATAGATACAGCATAAAATTAGAATGTGTTTTATATTCCTTGACCCTGAGCATTCACATAGAGATATATGATCATTGATATACAGTAAGGATCATTTGTATCACCTTCAAACACCCAGGTAATACAGTTCAGCTCATATAAGAAAGTAAAGCATAGTCAAAATTGGTTGCTGTTGCACTATTATTGCACTATGCTATTTACTACTTTTGCTAATCCCTTTTATTCCCACAATTTCATTGTTATTAATCCAGGAAAACAAGAATTTAAGGCACGTGCATGCATGCTCTCTCTCCTCTATCTCTATCTCTGTGGCATTGAAAGCTACAATAGACTCTGCTCAATTTATTTGTTGTATCTTTTACATTTTATTTATATGAGGCACTATAATCTCATATTCAGAGGTTCTACATTAGATTTAGTTTGTCCTTCAAAACTGGATTAGAGAGAGAAGCCAACACATATGGTAACTCCTGGAACAGTTTATAGTTTGAACAACCTACAGGAAACCATGAAAGCCACATTTCCTGTCAATATTGTGAAGCCAAAATCTGTGTTTGGAAATGAACTTGAGCATGTACCTAAAATCTGTGCAAACACCCATTTAGTGATCTTATATAGTTTTAGAGGTGATACATCCTGAGTGACATTCCAATAAAAGCTACTAAAACCTTGATTGCATTTTAATGAGTGAAAATAATTTCAAGTTCTACTTCGTGTTTTTTAAATGAATACTATTTTTGTGATTTTTAAATGCCACTCCAATTCAGAGTTAACATCAATTTTTTATCTCTGCTTGCTTTATCTATGAGTTTCATTTATGTTTTTCCCTTCAAAAGGCAAGATTTGAAATTTCTATTCTTGATATAGTTTCCAGTTTTTCAT
This sequence comes from Cheirogaleus major, assembly GCA_963574435.1. Taxonomy (NCBI): domain Eukaryota; kingdom Metazoa; phylum Chordata; class Mammalia; order Primates; family Cheirogaleidae; genus Cheirogaleus; species Cheirogaleus major. Next base: position 8,466 of record CAUYPO010075763.1, read on the forward strand.
GTACATTCTGTGAAAGAGTATGCAATGTGTTTATGTAAATAATTTTACAGCCTTCCCTGTTATTAGATATTATTTGTGTAATAAGCCAGTAACAAGCTAAATAAATATTTCAACATCTACAATATATGAGCTCTTGCTGTGAATAGGTCCTTTGATCTTTCAGAAAGATCAGAGTTGATAAGAAACACTATAACAAATTTCCGAAGCCTGAAAGCTTCTGGCTGTTAACAATTGGCACTTCAAAGAGTCTTTGACAGCAAAAATGGTGACAGCTAAGAGTGTATCATGAGGAGAGTTTATAGTAAACAAATGTCTCTTTTGATGCAAATTTGAGTTTCTAAAGATGTTAGTTATTACTGAATGGATTTTCAAAGACTGCTCTACAAAGCCTGCTTGAAAAATTATTCTATGGCATTACTCCAAAGCTTGTGTTTATGTATGAAAAACAGGAATTTTTTCCTTTTCAAATGGATGACTATAGTTATAGGCATCTCCCATTTCTATAAAGTGCAGTGAGGATTATGTGCTAATTTGGCCCAGAGAACAAGGTGTTATGACATAAGTGATGTTTTCAGTCATTGAAATAATATGCTTGAGAAGATTCTCTGCACTTTGGATGGGAGCCTTCACTTCCCCAGTGATCACCTACTCGGTAGAAATCTTGCCCTCTTTTCTCTTAGTCTATAGCTTCACCTCAGAAACCTAGGTAGTTGTGTATTCTGTGTTCTCTCCTAACATCTTCATTTTTCTCCAATGCGAGTTGATTCTCTTGTTTTTTTCCTTCTTATCCTATAAAGTTTGAAATTTACTGAAATTCTTTTTCCAAACTCAGTCTGCTCTCCTCTTTAGCACTCAGAGCAAGCAGTAATAGATAGTACTAGATATCAAAGTTGAATTTGTACCGTCTAACTGCCATGAAGCTAAATTGAATTGAAGCTGACCAATCTAAGACCAACACTAATTCAGGAATACAAAAGGTTTTTCCCACTCCTGTTCTTTTGGCATCTACCCAAAAGAACAAAGGACAATCTACAAAAAAGACACCTGTACTCGAATGTTTATAGCAGCACAATTCACAATTGCAAAGCTGTGGAAACAACCCAAGTGCCCATCAATACATGAGTGGATTAATAAAATGTGGTATATGTATACCATGGAGTACTATTCAACTCTAAGAAACAATGGTGATATGGCACATCTTGTATTTTCCTGGATAGAGCTGGAACCCATACTACTAAGTAAAGTATCCCAAGAATGGAAAAACAAGCACCACATGTACTCACCAGCAAATTGGTATTAACTGATCAGCACCTAAGTGGACACATAGGAATTACATTTATAGGGTATTGGGCAGGTGGGAGGGGGAGGAGGGGACGGGTATATACATACATAATGAGTGAGATGTGCACCATCTGGGGGATGGACACACTTGAAGCTCTGACTTGAGGGGGGAGGGGGGACAAGGGCATTATACATAACCTTAAAATTTGTACCCCCATAATATGCTGGAATTAAAAAAAAGTTTAAAAAGAATAATTCAATTTATAAAAAAGAAAATCAATTTAAACACAGCAATTTGATGAAATGAAAAAATCAATCCAAACCATACTTTGATTTAGATAAGAAGCTGCAAATGCTGTCCTACATTTAAAAATGGAAGAGATACATCATTAGGAAAAATGTAAGAACATGTTATCAAAAGGATGATATGTGAGCTCAAAGAGAAGGAATAAATGATTACTAGGAGCCATTCTGAATTCACAAAGAATGCCAATTTAAACTTACTTCATTTTTGATAGAAGTACCAACTAGTTAATAAACTGATAGATCAGAAGAATACTATAGTCATGGAAAGATCTAAATTTCAATACTTCTAGGTAACTTCATTGAAAGCACAGCAAAATGTGAGCTGATAATCTTACAGTTAGCTGATTTCATCACTGATTGAGTGGTCTAGCCAAGGATGCCAGTCCATACACTGATGCCAGTTTTGTGGGGCTCAATATCATATTCTGTCTTCATCCTTGAATTATAGGGGCCTGAAGGATAAATGACATAAAGTGACACACTAGTAAAATAAGTCTGCAAGAAGAAGCTAGGTCCAACAGCAAATGCATAGGATAATAAAGTAGCTATCCAAAAAGAATTTAACAGAGCCAAACCATGCAGTTAATTTGCATGAAAGCTATGTGGATAACTAGTCATCAGGAAACTATGATTAAAACAATGAGATGACACTATACACCTCTTTAAAATGGCTAAAACTAAAAGGGCTTAATTAGTGATGGAGAAGACATGGAGAACTGGGACTCTGTACATTCTAGAAAGAACATAAACAGTACAACCACATTGGAAAATTGTTTGGTAGTCTGTTCTAAGGAAAACACGTACTTACCCCGTGACCCAGCAATTCCACTTTCAAGCGTATATCCGACAGATATGGGTGCTTATATTTTCCAAAAGACATGTACTAGAATGATCATGGCAGTTTTATTCAAAAAAGCTAAACAGTTGAATATATAGATAAATTGTGGTATAATGCATACTGCAGAATGCTACATAGCACTAAAAAAACCCAGTGAGTTTCTGCCTTACTCAATGATATGAACAGATCTCACAGACACAAATGGGAGTATTAGAATTCCACAATTTCATTTACATTAAGTTCAAAACAGACAAAATTAATCTATAGTGGTAGAGGTCGGAATAATGATTACCTTCAGGTGACTGCTCCCTGTAAAGAAGTATGAGAGCACCTTCTGGGATGCCAGAAGAATTCTTTGTTGGTCTAAGTGATGGTCACATGGGTGTTTACATATGTAGAAATTCATTGAGCAATATGCTTTAGATTAGTGCTTATTGCTATATGTAAATTATTCCTCATCAAGAAGATTATATATATATACATACACATATGTGTGTATATATAGACACATACATAAATACATACATACATGTGTGTATATATTTATACATATGCCTATATATGTGTATATGAAGAAATGACAAACTGTATTTAGGTTCAAATAAATAATTCTATAGGATAGAGGAAAAGAACCCCAACTGCCACACAATTAAAAATACAAATGAGTTTCAGTTGTTTACACACATGATATGGGTGAGTGGGAGGGACAAAAGCTAACATATTTAGTGTTCACAAAAGTATGATGTCAAGAATGAACAATCCTGCCCGGCCTTTCTGCAATATTTAGACCACACCCACAATATTGCAGTCATTTCCTTTTGCAATGCTTAAACATCACAAATTGATATGTTTCCAGAAAAAATAACTATATTTTGAACATCTGAGGAAAGTTTAAAAGAGATAGGGCTTTTCATCCTGGGGAGGAAAAAAAAAAAAAGACTCCGAGGAGAAGCAGATTTATTCTATAATACATATATTCAGAAGGCTGAAGTGGAATTTTAGTAGGTGGAAGTTGCAAGTAAATTGGTTTTGTTTCAAAATAAGGAGAACATTCTAAATAATAGAACTGTCAACAAATTGTCCCAAGAGGTAATGAGCTGGCCAAAAACAGCCAAACATATGCCTATGTACTTAGAGAAGGTATCTGGCTCGGTTAGTAGGTTAAATAAGACGTCCCACTGTCCTCTAAGATCCCTGTTAATTCTATGGTTCCATTATCTTCCCCCTCAACATCAGTTTATATATCAGGGGAATTTGATGGGAAATCCACAAGCAGCTTCCTCTATGCAGAAAGTCACTGATTGTATCTTTCCACTCAAACAAGGGAGGCTTCTCTCCTACAGCCATAAGCTCAATCACTGTTTGAAGCCTTCATTACTCAGAAGAGCTCTCCAAAGTGAGGAAAACACATTTCCAAGGATGATAAAATAGGAGAGTCTCTTGACAATGATTTACCTGATTACCCATAATCTGAACTATAACTATATAAATTGCTCTCTTTTTTTGGATTATTTCCTCGATATATGTGGATGATAACCGAGTGAAAAGGTTTAATAAAATCAGTTTTATTGCTCTAGAATCATTGGAACAATTAAAATGTCACTAGCAACATACAAATCTATCTATTTTCTCTTATCTCCATTAGCACTGGGTTTTGTCAATGTAATTACCTTTTTGCTAATTTAATAAGTAGTAGTAGAGCTCATAGTTGTTTCAACTAATATTTTTTTAAATTATTAACAAGGCTGAACATTTTTTTTTCTTTTTTCTTTTTTAGAGGTGGGGGTCTCGCTCTATTGCTCAGCCTGGAGTGCAGTGGCACGATCATAGCTCACTGCAGCCTCAAACTCCTGCGCTCAAGGCATCCTCCCACCTCAATCTCCCAAGTAACTGGCATTACAGCCACGCTCCACCACACCCAGCAAGACGACATACTTAAAAGAATTGAAAGACTAAAGAAAAAAAAAGCACTGAGCAAGGTCACATTAATCCCACACTATTCACCTGTCATCCTGCAGTCTGCATCTGTTTGAGTCAAACTGTTTACTGCCCCGACAGGGACATCATCTGTCCTCCCAAGCCAAGTGGTTCCACAGGATGGGCAACATGCAGCTGGGATCACTTTCCTTGGCATTGGGTGCACATTCCACTGTGGTCTTCCTGCTTCCTCACTATCCTGCTATACTTTGTCTCGGGAACAGTTTGTCTGTTGGTGGTTACATCGACAGCAAATTTTATCCATAGATCCCCAGTGGACAGCACTCCCGTAAAGAGTCGGGAGTGAGAACGTTGCTGCAAACCAAACTGCTAACAGTGGTCACCACCACATGCTGGGATGCCGGGTAACTTTGCTTTGCTTTTGCTAATCTGTATTTTCTACTTTTTCAATAGTGAACATGGAGTACTTGAATAAATTTAACGAAATTATCTTGATGGATACAGTGACGGGTGGGAGGAATTTGAATAGAGAGAAGGAAAAAAGATTCTATCTCTAAGCTATATTCCCTTTGTTCTTCATGTTTAAAAAAGAAAAGAAATGACTCCCATAATAGGCTCCATTGATGCATAAACTGCTGTAAGATCAAGGTAAAGCAAAAAGGACAGACACGGAATTCCACAAAGACTTTGGGCTGTATTCCTGTAAAGGCACCTGCTTTTCTAAGTCAGGAGTAGGGAAGAGAAGGAGGGACATGTCCATAAAGGGCCCACTTCAAAGCCAGTGAATATTAGATTTTATGCAAACACTTTTCTATCTGAGTCCTGAAAGGTTTTGAACATCTAGTCCATTGCCTGTTACCAGGAAATACTAATGTGTAATCCAATAAAAGGCAGGTACAGAATCCACAGGCACTTTGACCTCATTGTAGGCTGCTTAATAGTCTTTCTATATTTACATTTTCATATGTAATTAAGCTTCAAGGGAAGTTACAACTGGAAAAAAAATGATCTGAGAATGGTCAGTGGTTCCCCTCCCTAAGTTCTGACAAGTCATGATAGCTCCCGAAGCCTGGCCCAAGTGACATCCAAGACAAACACTGCTTCTTCCTGCAGTCGGTCCCCTGAACCTGTATTTGTTCGACACTTAAGGTACAGACCTTCCCCACTTCCTTAATTCTTCTTCATGTGTCTGCAATCAAGCCAGAATGCTGGGTGCGAAGGCAATTCCAAGGAACCTTTGTTCTATGATAGCAAAAATATCAGTTTTTACTAATGCACACAGGGGCATAATTATGAGGGTGTACCTCTTTAAAAAGATAGAGCTAAAATTACTTTTGACTGTAATTACTGAGGTAAATCTGACATCTCAATTTAAAGTTCAAAGTGTACATTTAAAAATATTCTGAGTGCTTTATATAAAACGATTTAACCTTAGATGTAGCACAAATTATTCTTTAAGAAAAACATAGCTATTCAAGACATAGATTAATAAAGTTGGGGGGGGGGAGGTCCAGGCACCTTTTTGAAAATTGTAAACAGAGGGTTAAAATCTGAAAACCAAAATAACTTTAAGAAAAAACTTTAAAAGAAACCTAACTGATAAGATTCCACAGAGATGACCTTTAAAAATCATTGAGTTGAATTTTCAAAAATCTATTGAAGTTGCGAAGCTTTCTGACTTTAATAGGGGCCCTGGGATATCGTGTGAGAACATTCACCAGGTCCCAGGGCTCAAGGTGTAAAATGTAAGAGGAAAGGGTGTGCTATCCTGTCTGGAAGGTTGGGTGGTGAAGTCTTGTAAAGACAGAGAGGTTCCACAGAGACAGGCAGACTAGAAAGCCCAAGCTGGGCCAGAGAAGGGAATGTGTGAGTCGAGCCAGCAGCTCCGCAGAGCGCGGCAGGGCAGGGCAGGACATCAGTGCCCGCAGCAAAGACAGGGAGCCAGCCAGGTCCCAGGGCAAAGTCCAGAGACTGCTGAACTGCCCGGTGTTCGGGCAACTTCGAGGAAAACCACCCCAGCAGCCAAAGGGATACATCTGGGCCTACACCTAAGTGGACTTTGCTTTTCCAGAAACGTCAGAAGCAGAAGGGAAGAAACAGGTCAGCTGAATCCGTCCAGTCCAGCTCTGCAGGGCAGGAGTGAGGACGAAACAGAGCAGAAGAGCTGGGTGTGCAGAGGCAGGGTGACCAGGTGCGCCCTGGCTCCCTGCGGCGAAGGCACAGGGGCAAAATCAGGGGCTGCTTCATCATTAACTGCCTCCAAAGGAAGCTAAGAAGGATTGCATGTGATCTGTACCCTGAAATTTCCTCTCGGTAATAAAAGAATTTGGGCACTAAAAACAGCCGACAACGATGAGCTTTGTCTCCCCTTTGCATGGCTCGCTGCGAGAGGGGCCGCGCACTCACGCCCCGAAGAGGCCCAAAGGTAGAGGAAATCTGCCTCAGTAAGGAGTGAAAGGGTTGGGCCTCAAATCCCAGGGGGTCTTTCTGGAGGCAAATCCCCTTCGATGCCCCTTAAGAGTCAGAGTTTCCCTGAAGAAGCAGCGTTGGGAAACCTACAAGGCAATCTTTGCTTTAGCTGCGTCTGCTCTGGTCAGTCTGTCCAGCCACCTCCGAGATGTGGCAGTGCCCTAGACATGGCAAGCCTGACATTTATCATCACATTTTCAAGTTTTTCAAACTCGTTCCTAGCATGGCTTCTCTTTAAATAAAACTACAAAGAAGTCTTTCATATTACACATTTCCTTTGATTCTGCCTGCCTTAGCAAACCCTCGAGCAACGTGGGCATGGAAGCCCCTCACCCCCTAGCGCCATCCTGCTCCTTTTATGTCTCTGAGAGCTGTTTTGGTTTGTTGCACTGTCACTTGGGAATCAAGCCTTGCACCAGTTACACGACCAGAATTACAATTCCGGAAATTAACTCTCTCTAGACTCAGTATGGCTATACCCAAAGGAAGCCAAAAGCAGCTTATAAGAACACAGTCAGATCTTGTAAACACCTCTCTACATAAAACATTTCCCAGCTTCTTACTACTCGTAGAATAAAATCCAAACTCCTTGTCATGACCTCCAAAGCCTTGAATGATCTGGTCCTGTCCAGCTTTCCAAGCTCTGCCTCCACCTCACCTTTCTCTCTCCCTCCCCATCCAAACAAGGCTTGAGTGAACGTGTCATCCGGGCTTACAACAAAAGATCTCATCATATTTTCTCTTAACTCACTGATTTTTTTTAAAAAGTAAATCTGCATTGTTCCAAAAAGATTTAACAGAGCTCTTAATCATTGAGTAACCAACATAATCAATAAATGTAAACATGCAGTTATTGTGATAAGCCTAGATTAAAACCTACTCTTCCAGTCTTGGTTTATGTTGACTTTTCACACTCATTGCTACCCCTTATTGTCTGTGCATCTATTGTTCTCAACTTCTGATGATAACAAGGGTAGGAGATTGTCAGAGTTAAGACCTAGAGAGTAGGCATAAACATTTCCACAAATGCCACTGAGCAAAATATCTGTCCTTGGAAATCAGGATCACCTCGCAGCATGACATCATCATGCGATTTGAACACAGCACAGCTTTTACCTGCTAAAAGGCATTCGGTCTGTAGGATGGTTTTGTTAGGTTTTGTTTTGAATTGCAGCGTTTGCAGTCGGTGCCCAGCTCACAACTGGGTCTTCAAACAGGCTCACCGCCCATCTCCCCAACTGCTGCGTCCTCTCACGCTGCCAAGAGAACGCTTGCTGTTTCAGCATTCCAGGTGAGAGTGTGGAAAACACAAACTCCAGGACCTCATAAATCAAGCTCCTTCACATGATGTCAGCACGGACATATCGAGGTTTAAATGCATCACGATGGAGTTCAAGCTTTCAAATTTGTGGTTGACCAGAGGCCTGGTGACTAGGGTTGCCGAGGCCTCTCCTGGGGGTGGGTGGAGGAGAGACCTCCCCATTTGGAAAGTGGGTATCAGCTGTCATCGCCACCATCTCTTTAAGACTTGCTAAGAACAGGGGACACCTTGCTTGCCAGATGGCAACAGTCCATGCAGGCTTCCCGGGGTCCCCAGACAAGGCAGCTTTCTCCCCAGCCTTAGAGGCATCCTGTGGTCCTTTGAGGGATCAGCCCATTTTCCAGGGCTTCTTTTTTTTGCAGTTTCTGGATTATTTCCTCTGAAGCCACCAGTGTGTTAGAAATACTGGTAAAATGAGCTGTTTAAAGTGTCTACTCGACCCTTCACCTTTACTTTAAACCTGGCTCATCTCCCCCCCACCCCCCCGTGCTGCTGGCAGCCAACTAAAGGAAGCTACTGGTCACCAGTCACATCGGACCTGCCGCTGGCTTTGATCCCCACTCCTTCCCACCTCTCTAGGTTTCCACCCCTTTGGCTTAATCTCCCATTCCTGTTCCTGTTGACCCCAGGATTTCACCCCTGAGTTTAATCTCTCCCTCATGACCTTTGGCCTTCTGCGAACACAGTTTATGTTCACCCTCTATCTCTTCCCCTTTGATCTGTTTGACCAACTTACCCCTCCCTTGCCCTGTGCGGTCTCCAGCCCACCAAACGAGTGGCCCTTGAGAAGAAGCCCAGACGTTAGGACTTCAACAAAGGAGGTGACTTGCCAGCTCCATCGACTCTGAAAGCTAAATTGCCGGTCCTTCCACCTTCCCGTTTTTCTTTTTCTTTTCTTTTCTTTTCTTTTTTTTTTTCTTTTTTTTGGTTCTTTTAAAAACAATTTTATTGAGGTATAATTTACATGCCACAAAATTCACCCTGTTAAAGTTTACAATTAAATTATTATTTTTTTATTTCAGCATATCATGGGGGTACAAATGTTTAGGTTACCCGTGCTGCCTTCCCCGCCCCCCAGAGTCAGAGCTTCAAGCGTGTCCCACCTTCCCGTTTTTCTATCCCCCATGTCTATCGTTTGTGCCTGAAAGCCGTCTTAACATCAAAATTATTTATCTTTCCTCTAAAACCAGATCTCTTCTGGATGATTCTCTCTGTTCTTAGTACCAGCATTTTCCTGCTCCCTCACAAAGAGAGCACACTGGCTTCCTTTTCACACCTTTTGCAACTTAAATACTTTGCACAAGCTGTTTCCTTTGCCTGGAATGTTCTTGCTTAACCTTCATTCCTGGCTAACTCCATCTCATCCCTCGAGCTTCACGATCATCATGCGCAAACTGCTTCCCAATTGCAGATCTTATAAGCCAAGTTTCCATTCTCCTTAAACACTTACCACTATTATAATCTAAACACTGCCTCACACAATCATGTATAGGGTGTTGGTAAACCTACATCACCTGGTACAGCAGCCACTCGCTGCATGGGACTTTTGAGCACCTAACATGGGGCTAATCCAAATTGAGACGTGTTGTAAGTGCAAAATATATACAACGTTTTGAAGACTTAATAAAATAAAAGAATGTAAAATATATCACTGATTATATGTTGATATAGTATGTTAGCTATATGGATTTAAATAAAATATATTATTAAAATTAATTTTATCTGCTTTGCACTTTTTAAAAATGTGGCTGCTAGAAAATTTTCTGTCCAGCATGTGCTCACATTGTATTTCTATGGGACAGTGCTGCCATAGGCCTGGAGGTCCCTGCGGTCATTTTGCTCATGACTGTATTCTCAGCTATATTAGCGCAGTGCCCGACACATAGTAACTGGATTGGTGAATACATTTTGAAAGAATAAATTTTGCTAGACAACTGGAACTTAAATCTAGAATTCTCTTTTTTAGCCAAAGAGGAACCACAGATAAACGGCTTTGCAGAAGGGGGTTCTGCTACTCACCTCTCCAGCCCTTCACGCTCTCTGCCTGTCTCGGGCGTCGGAGCTTCTCAGCCTTGCAGACTTAGTTATAAGATAAGGTCCAAACTGTCGGGCTGGGACAGTTTGTCACTGGCTTTAATTGATCACATATTCATCTAAAAGTGCTTAACAACTAGATTTATCTTTCAAGTTATGGGTAGACTGCCGAAACAGAAAATAAGAAAGGAAAGAATCTACACAGCAAGAAAGGATTAAGGGATATTCATTTGATCTAAGCCACTTTCACAAATATGATCTCATGGGTAATATGTCACTTACTTATCTCAATCTTTAGTATCAGGAAATTCTTCTGGACTTAACCTGAATTTATTAAATGGCAAGACACTTAACACAAATGTGGCACAGACTAGAGTATCTTGAAAAGTCTAGTAACGTGCTTAAAGACCATTTTCCTTCCACACCGCTCGGCCGGGCCGGCTCACTCTCACTCCTGAGCACAGACATGGCTCTGAAGTGACTCAGCGATTGCGAGTGTGTGTCGCGTTCCACCAAGTGCCCTGGCTGGCATTGCTACTGCATTGCTTCAGAAAGCGCGAAGCCAAGCTGCCCTGTGATCCTAAAGACTCATCCAGCAAGAGGAGCACTGGTTAGTCACAGACAAGAACATGAGGATTAGAAGCTGTTCGGCCAGATGTATCAGGTGACAACTGGAAGAGAGCAGCTGGGAGCTGGGTGCCGAGAGGGCAGCCCCAACACCAAGACTCCTAACACAAACACCCACTTCATCTGAGGCCTTGAGCACTCATTCCTCGGTGGTATCACTGCCTTCTCCGATGACAAGGGGAATGAGAAACATCACTTTTTTAAAGCTTAGGCAGGCCAAGAAATCTCCCTCTTTCTCTCCTTGTGTTTCAAAATCCACACAGCCGCGACACAGCCAGATGGTATATCAGAAGTGTCACAGTCAGCCTTACGCGTCCTCAAGAACACAGAAATAGCGCTGGACTGGAAACGAGAAGTTGGGATTCCTCTCTCTTCTATCAGGTATTAATTTCAGAATCATTGAGATGGCATGTGTCAGGCCTGTTGTCCCGAGCGTTGCCTTGGGACCCTGCTCACAGCAAATGATTTAAACGGCAACAAGCACATGACACAGGGTACTCAGTGTCCCTGTGGCTAAGGCTCCTTCCTCTCCAAGGAAGTCTTGGAACACCATGAGACCCGACAAGACGCCTTAGTCTCCACGAGACCTTATCAACCCTACATCCATTTCTCCCCACCTACCCAGTAGGGATAGACAAACTGTTACAGTAAAATTAAAGGAAGGAAAAGAAAACAGATTTAAAAAAAAAAAAAAAAAAGGATAGGAGCATGTAGAAAGGGCACAGGAGGCAATGGCCCTAAGCAGGAACCATTTGAGCAACAAAATATATAATAATAGTATTAGATTATAACCCATTGAATAAAATAAATATCCACAAGTTCATTCATAAATAAGTAAATGAATAAATAAATTGGGGAGAAGAGACAGCTCTTCCTTACACAAGAATTTCAATTAATGGAAGTAGAAGAAACAGGAAAATAGAAAACCATGATTAGAACACCAGTGTAATAATTATTATGGGCAAAATCCACAGACAGATGCTAAAATTAATAGGCAGAAGTTTGAGGAGAAACAGTATATTTGTAAAGTATCAAAATATCTTCCCCAAGATATTTATAAATTACAAAGGAAAAGCAGTAGCCATTCTGACTCCTATATTGAAAAACTCTGATGACTTGGATCAAAGTCAGACATAGTGGAGGTGTTGCAAAATGGTTCAATTCTAGACACATTTTGAAGTTGGAGTCAATAGAATTCCCTGACAGGTTGAATGGGTGAGACAAAGAAAAAAGTCAAGGATGGCATCAAAATTTTTGGCCATTGCACAAAACCAGAAGGACAGGCAGAGTTGCCATTAATTGAGATGGACAGACTTGGGGAGCAGGTTTGGGGGAAAAGATTAGGAGCTTGAATAGGTTAAGTGTGAAATGCATATTAGACACCTGAGAGGTGATGTCAAGTAGATAGTTAGACATGAGGGTCTGGAGTTCAGGGACTTAGTCTAACACCCTTTCTCCTCCCCTACCCCCAGCCTCTTCCGACTAGACCTAGATCTTCTCAAGTTATTTTGTGTAATAATTTATACCATGAAAAAGCTTAAAATTATTACTGAATGGAAATTACTAGGAATCACTGTACATTGGTTATTCCTTTTAACAACTTGACCAAAGGGGAGACACTCTTCTCCCCATTATAAAGTAAGAAAACCAAAGCTTAGGGAAGTCAAATAGTGTTCTAAGGTCACATAGCCGGGAAGTAATAGACTGATGATTTGGGAACAACTCCGTCTGCCCCCAAGCTGCTGCTCTGTAGAATGTCCTGCTGTTCCAATGTGGGGTGACCTGCCCTGGGGATGGGGTCATGACACTGCTGTCCACATGGCAGCTTAGCTGGGTTAGACCAGGGGACTCTGAGATGCTTCCCAGCTGTACAATTCTAGGTTTCTATAAAATTTCTTTGGAAATTGGAATGGCTTTTGAAATTTTTTGTGTCTTTCCTCTGAAAAGTCTCATTAGGAAGGAACCAGTTTCCAGTTAAGGGATTAGGTGCTTCAGAATGATCGTGGGCAGTAGACAGTTTCCTGCTTCTCACCCCAGCTCCAATCCAAGGGACTTTAAAATAAATGTGAAAGAAAATCCAATGATATTATCATCACTATCTCCAGTAAACAAACACAAGCACCTACCAATTTTAGCGCAAAGCAAAGAGTCAAAAAATGAAGACAGCCTGTACTTGAATAAAAATCATAAATCGCCACAGGCATGTTCATTAATACCACTTTTTCCTTATTCTTCTCCTCCCCTACCACCCTCCCACCAAGTAGCCCCTAATGACAGTTTTACTGTTCTTCCCACCAAAAACGGCTTTCCAGTGTAGTAAAGTATCAGAAGGTCCCTGCTGAGCTGCCAGCTGGGGAAGTGTCACAAGCCACTGACCTCTAAAATGAGCTGTCTCTGCGACAAAAGGTCCCTTTCCCTTGGAACAACTTGAAGGAGATTGCAAACCACGGACCCTATTGCTCCTTTTGTATTCCAGTTTGATGAAACTGGGAATTGTTCTGTGCTCACGGCTGTTGAGAACACCAGGTGGTGGATTCTTGAGATAAAAGATTATATAGATCCTTTGTTAGAAACAGACGTCTCCATTGTCCGACTTATAATATTTGAGCACAAATACTAGGAGCTTCCAGACAGCCTAACAGTCATGCACAGGAGACAACCAAAAATCCTATTCCCAGCTCTCAAGGCAAATGGTTGCTGCTGGTGGCTAAACCTGGTCTCGCCACCGGCCAAAAATGAAAGAAACTGAAAAAGGAGCACTTATAATAAAAGAAGTGAACCAAAGCAAGGAAGGAAAGAAGAAATGTGTCCAGGATGTAACTACAGTTAATCTTCATAGATCCCGGACATCAGAAAAAATGAAATGATTTATCTTCTTACCTTAAGCTTGAGGGCTGGCACCATGGCATGTTTGATATTGCTTCCCCGCTTCCCTACGCAGTACATCATTCACTGAAGAGGTTTAATAATAAATGTAATAACAATAGTGAAGATTTATTAGAGTACTTCTTTGTGACTATATCCATTTTCTTTTGCTACATACCCAGTTACCACAAGCTTAGTGACTTAAATCAACACCCATTTATCTCCGAGTTCTGTAGTTGAGAAGTCCAGGCAGGCTTGACTGGGTCCTCTGTTCAGGGTCTCACAAGACTGACATCCGAGTGTCAGCTAGCTGGGCTCTTATTGGGAAGTTCTTGCAATCTCTTTGACTTCCTGTTCTGCCGGCAGCTTAAGAAAGGTCTTTGCTTTTAAAGGGGTTCATGCAGTTAGATTAGGTCGACCCAGATAATCCCCTATTTTAAGCTCAACTGTGCCTATATAACATAATCGTGCAAGGGATGTTTCACCATATTCACAGGTTCTAGGGATTAGGGCAGAACATCTTTGAAGGCCATTTAAGAAATCCTGCCTACCACAGTGACAGACATTGTTCCAAGTGTTTTACATTTAACAATTCATCAATCCTCCCAACAACCCTATGAGGTAGGTCCTATTATCTTCCCCATCTTATAGATGAAGCAGAGAGATTATTTGCCTACGTCTCCCAGCTAGTACATGGCAGGACCTGGGTTTCAACTCAGGCAGCCTGGCTTCCGAGCACTCTCCTTTAGCCACTATTCTCCTAGCCACCAGCCACTATTCTCCAGCAATTAACCACTGCTGGAATTACTGAATACATGGATCATTGCATTAGTTATGGGATTAGGAGACAATACTCAGGATGAGTGAATTTCTTGATTTGTATGGAAAGTTCTGTGCATAAATTCCTATACTAATTATTCTGTGAAGGGGGTCCACAGAATCTCAAAGACATAGGTCTTACAAAACTGCACATACCTGAGAATTTCCTACAATAAAGGCCTTCCCTTTTCAACCTTCAGCTGTTGGTGAGATAACATGAAATCGTAAACATTTGAGACCTGTATAAAAATGGCACAACTTCTTTGACATTGAGGCAACACTATAGACAGTCCCTGCCCTCAGTCATGTGGCGGTGGCCCAGGGCAGATATTGACTACTATGAGGACAATGTCAATATGCTAATTTGGATTCTAGGGAAAGACGTGTAAGAAGAAAAATCAAAGGGGTCAAAAATTAGAGTTGAAACAAGTGCAACAAAAGCGAATGACTAAAAACTGAAGTTATTCCTCTTATCTGAAGTTTACTTCACATACCGCTGGCCCTGGCTGTGGGCGCTATTGTCCCCTTGCTGCTTAGCTGGAGTGAAGTAGACACAACACTGGATTTGAAGTCATAACACTTGAGTTGCGGTCCTGGCTCTATTTCAACTGTGATCTTGAATGAGTCCCTTAATTTCCTGAATCTTATTCATCCCATCTGTAAAGTAGAAATAATGATATCTACCTCACGGAATTTTAGAAAGAATTAAATAAGATAGCAAATGGGTCATGTTCCCTTTATGAATTGCAAAATGCAATACAAATGTTACACACTGTTACTGCACCAGGTAACCAAGGGACTGATTCAAGGAAGGGCTAGGGCATGCACAGCCTGGCAAAGAGGCTACTTCTCCCAGCATGATAGACTAAAATGAACATTGGCCTAGGAAAAAAACACAGTGAGATCAAGAAGTTATACAGACCGCTCACTGGGCCTCTGCTGAGCATACATTTTGCAAAATGAAATACACTTAAAGAGTAAAAAGTAGTATCAGCATCATCCTCAGAGGAAAAAATAGAGGCAAAAGAAAATCATTTGCACAAGTGTCAAAGCTGAAAGCCCAATTTAGATATGCTGACTTTCAATATAGTGCCTTAAGACAAACTAAAATATACCCATAGCATGCATAAATGTCAGGGAAAAGATGGTCCACTAGTTGATTAAGAGAAGAAATTGTGTTGCTTGAATAAATACTGAAACTCAGTTGCCTCAAGTTAGATGGAATGCCAAAACGTTCACCTCTCAAATGTCTACAGCTAAATGGTTAGATGTGAGTATCAAGTCATCTGGTATAGCTTGTCCTTAAAGCAGTCGCATAATCTACATCTCAGAGAGGAGAAAATATTTCTCATGTGCAATATCTCTCATGACACCTGGATTTTGGCCTTGTGACACCCTGAGACCCCAGTCAAGCTTGCGGAGCCTTCTGAACAGTGCCTTAGGAGAGAATAATCGGTGTTGTTTTCAGGCAAGAAATGTGTGGTAATTTGTTACACAGCAGTTTGTCTCAACACTCTTTTTTCACATAGTGATCAAAAAGCTTAAAGAAAGTCACCTTTAGAGCACATTAACATAAAAGTAATTACTACAATTCATCAGCTTCTGGGAAGCTCACCATTGCCAATCAGCAAGTTCTGGAAACCCCAGGGGAGAGGGGAGTGTATGTGGCTTAAAGGTAGGCAATCCAGAGTTCTCCAGCAACACTCCATCACCAACGATAGGAACGTGAATACGGTAACTGCCCTACAATTAAGCTGACCAGCCACACGAAACAATTCAGGCCCATAGGTGATCTTAAAAGTCTGATGTAAACACTTAAAACACGTTCCCAGATTAATCTGGAACAGCAAACAAAGCAGCTCAACAAGGTGGCTGCTTTGAGTTAACCAAGAGAGGGTTGGGAGAGTCATGTTCCAAGCAGAATTTCATGAGAAATGGTACCTACACACACACACACACACACACACACACACACACACATACACACACTCCTCTCCCTAGGTGACCACTTCAAGTGCAGAGACTGTGCCTTAACAGCGCATAATGCTATCACACCAAGTGGTATTGATATGAACAAAGTTTAATGGTATTTACTAGCTTCACATTTATGGCCCCCTGGAATAATGAGGCCAAACATTTTAATAAGCATCCTTAATCCATTTAGCTACTTCTGCCTAACTTTAATATTATAGACACTTAAATACTTATGGATATGATTTAAAGCAGTTTAAAAGAAAAGCTGGGTCAGAGAGGTTACAAAAAGGGGGAAGAGGACTACCAAAAAAAAAAAAATTACTGATTGGAACTAATTAAGGGCATGGAGCGCTCAAAGACGGAAAGGCCCGGGGTTAACTTTGAGGGATGCAAGATGAGACGGTAAAAAGAGCCTGTCCTGGAATGCTCTGGGGTCAGAGGGACCTGTGTGCACAGCTCATGAGCAGTGTGACCTGAGGGCAAGTCCTTACCTTCCCAAGACTCAGTTTCCTCCGCTGTGAAGTGACAGTAATGATTAATGACTGTGGTTTCGAGAATCCCCTTAAAGAATATATATGGAGGGACACAATGCGCAACACACAGTTGGTGCTCAGCATATTTAAGCCATTTCTATCAGCTCATCATTACATACTAAAAATCCATCTCCTTCTTTCTGTGCCCCGCCCCCTTCAGCACTGACCAGGAATTTGGCTCTCCAAATCAGCAGAATAGTGTACCTATATCATCCCCTGGAAGGAAAAAAGATGCTTCTCTGTACATACACGTGCTAAGGGAATGATAAGTTAACAATGGTTTAAAAACCTGACTTCACCATGTACTAGCTTGGTTACCTTGGGCAAGTTATTTACACTTTTGTGCCTTGCTTTTTCATCTGCAAAATGAGGATAATAATCATATTTATCTCTGAGTTTGTATGAGAATGAAATGAGCTCATAGATGTAAAGTACATCTTTACAACAGTGCTAGGCACAGGCCAGTACTCAGCCTATGTTCGCCACGATTAGCTATTGTTGTTACTCACAACAGCCTTGCATGTGCAATGTCTAAAGGAGAATGAAGAAAGAAGGCTGGTGTCTGCCATAAGGCACAACTTCAGAGAAGCGATGGCAGCAATGGCAGGCCAGGTGGTAGCAGGTAGGAGCCAGTAAGCAATGGAAAAATGAGCTGTAAAAAGAATAATAATAAACATCTATACAATGCTCATTGTATGCCAGGCACTTTGCTAAGCATTTTCTGTATATTAACTTTCTCAGTCCTCCTCATAATCCTTTACATTATTGACTCATTTAATCCTCAAAGCAAGCCTAGGAGGTAGATATAATGATTATTCTATTTTTCAGATGAGGAAACTGAAGAGCAGAGAGGTTAAGTAACCTGACCAAAGTCACAGAGGAAATGGCAGAATCAGTATTCAATTATTAATTTAGATTTGCTGTAAGGTGGACTCACTCTCATACCTGCCCCCGATCCCCTCAGAGATATGGGACAGTTCTGGGATTCTTCTAGTGTGTGAGATGACAGCTCCAGACATTTTGTTTTTAAGGAGTGATCAAAGAAAGCTAGATGACTTGAGAACATCCAAGCTAGAGACATTGTGGGAAGAGAAAAATAGATTGGGATGGACAGGTTGATGGGAAGATTTCCTGAAATATGTCCCTATGTTAAAATCAAATAAATAAAATTAGCTGCAAAAATTAGTATAAAAATTATATACTATAAAATTTTATTTAATTTTTTATTTAAATTATTGATGGAGTACATGTAAAACTTAGTTCTCTAAACTCCCAGCCCAACTTTCTTCCTAATTGAAACATCAGTTGGGAAAGAAATCTGGCTAAAAAATTGTATTCTCCCCTCATACTTACATTGAAATTAGACTTAAAATAGGAAGACAAATTCCTAGTGACACAGGCATGCTTAAGAATTGCATACACCAAGAATTCCATTTCTTTCCATCCCCAGGGAATATCCAGCTGACCCCAGGGAAGACCCAACTCCCTGGAAGTTAGGATGAACCCCTCCAGAGCCTCCCCAGGAAGCACCAACAGCTATGATGGGGAGTAGAAACGGTTCACCTGCTGTGGTGTGGCCGAGTCAAGAAACACAATGGCTTTCATACACCACCAGTGGAAAAGGAGGTTTCACAGAAGAGCTTCTTCATGTCTATTTTAATGAGCAAATCAAGTCCCGATGGGAAAAGATTATGAGGAAGTCTCCCAAAGTGAGATTTCCCAATTCTGTTGATTATTAAAAAAACAAACAAACAAAATTGTAATGGTACAAGGGTGGAAGATAACCAATCTGGAAATAATATATTACAGAAATAGACAACACCAGTGAAAATTTTCTTCCTACAAACCTTGCGGAGAAATGGAACCAGGGCTGCAGGAAAGAACAAAGATAATGAATTAGCTTTATTTCTGTCAACTATTGCAATAAGTCTGTTCTCCAAACAAGAAATGGAGGCTGAAGTAATATGTCCAGAAAACACTCATCCCAAAGCTGGCATGGAAGTGGAAAATGCCGACTCCTACAACAGCTTCCAACTGGTCTCCTGCTTCCACACGCATCCTCCCTACAACCTCTAATGATACGTCTAAAAGAAAAATCTGATTCTCTTCCTCCTCTCCCCAAATTCTCCAAACATTTGCCATCGTCTATAGGAAACAAGTCAAAATCTTCAGTGTGGCCTACAATGCCCTTCATATGCAACCCCCTTTGAAAGCTCACCTTCTCCCATGCCTGGGGCCAGGTGATGGGTGGTGTTCTGGAAGACAGAAAGAATATTTTCCTTTGCAGATTATGATGTCTCTGAAGCAGCTTCCTAATCTTAACTTATGGAAGCCTTGGAACTCAAAAGATTCAAATGGGAGTTCACTAGGCAGGGAAACAAACAGAGAGCGTGTATGAAATCATAAAACACACAGTGGTGAAAGTTCTGCTCAAGCTTTCCCAAGTCAGTGTCTATAAAGTCTCGTGTAATAATTTATTATAGAGTAAAGAACACATCTTTTTCAGATGTAAAGATGTAAAAAGTAAATATTTTAATTCTCTTCTTCTTGAGTTCAGGTCTTTTAAATTTTAATTTTAAGTATTTGCTTTTCTTAATTCCAGTGAGACTAGGGGATATCTCATTTAGAAAGGCTGTCTTCTCCCTGATTAAGGCAATCAAAAAGGAAAATCTTACTTGAAAATGAACTAAGAAATGTCTACCTTGTGGATGAGGCAAAGGATGACTAACTTGCTAGTGAGCTTCCTCTTTGGTGTCAATGAGAAACTGGGTCCAACCCCCCCCCACCAAAAACAACAACAATGAAAATCCCCAACATTACTTGGCATCATGTCGAGTAGGGCTTAGTGTAGAAACTGAATAACCTGTTCTGGGAATTAACATCGATATTTAATATGTAACAATGATTCACCAAAACTTACTTGTACTATTTGATAGATACCTCGCTGGGAAAAGAATCACTCCCGGTTGTCTAATTTACAAACTCCCAGAAAACTCAGAAGATATTAATTCCATTTACAGAATATTAACTAACACAAAACCTGCCAGAACTATATTTAGTACAGTAGTGAGACCACAGGCACTTGCCACTAGGACACATGAATTTTCCTTTTCTCTTCTCAGTCTTGGCAGCATAGCAGTGAGAAAGGCCTCTCACTTCACCTGAAGAATCTATCAAGAAATTTTATGACAAACCTCAGAAGTGACATTTTGCTCCTTCTCCACATGGCACAGAGCCATGTCACACCTGCTGGAGAAAACAGTGTGCCTGTAAATAACATTTTTCAAGGGAAAATTAGAAATTGATTCCAAAGCAACTGTAAATAGCACCTATGTACAATTACCATGCCTCCAACTGACACTCGGGTCTCAGCACATAAAGATACAAAAATAAAGTTAAAAAGGGAAAAAGGAAGCAAAATTGGTTATTAGAATGAAATCAATCTCTCTCTCTCTCTCTCTCTCTCTCTCTCTCTCTCCACTATTCTTATAATTAATTCAGCTGGAGAAATTCATTTTTAATTAATATTTTCAAAGATTTTTTTAAGATACAAAAAATAACACTTTACTAAATATCCAGTTCTAGACACACATTTCATTCATTTTAAGTTCCAGGAAGACAGGAATTTTAGCTGTTTTGTTCACTGCTGTACCCCCAGCTCCTAGAACAATGCCTAGCACACGGTAGGAACTCCATGACTGTTGAATAAATTCATTCACAAATATTTATTGAGTGCCCACCATGTACGAGGCCATGATAGGGCCTAAGGCTATAAAGAGTTGGTAAAGGATACCCCTCCCACCTCCAGATTCATGTATCTTAATGCTTCTTTGAAATATCTAATAGGCTTCTCAAATTTGACATGGCCAGAACACAACTTTTTTTTACCTGGAACTGCCCACCCATTCCTTGCCCCAAATTATTCCTACCTTTGCTAAGTGGAAAAGAACTTCCCCCGGACTTCTGATGACTTGATACAAATGTATTCCAGTCTATTTAAGCACACATGTAAGATCTTCTATTATGTACAGCTAGACAATCGTAACTGATATGCCACTCAAAGGGTAGATACAAGGAGAGGCAATGAAGGAAACAAGCAAACAGAAAAGTGTCATCGAACATAATAACACAACCAGGGAAGCAGATCATATAGGAGGTCAACCTGAGACCAAGAGACCACCACCCAAGTCATCAAATAAAACAAGGACGTAAAAAGAGGCGATTTTACTTGGCAATTTAGATAGTCAGTTCAACAGGAGTGAAAAGAAAACTAGATTAAAATACATTCAGTATTATATTTAGAAAAATATATCTATACCTTATCAACTATTACATCTGTACATATCCATAAAACTTCTTTGTTTAACAGTACTTAAATGTCCAGAGAATCACGTATTAATGTATTTCAGCTATCATGGCAAAGAAACCAGTAGAAACTGAGTTAACCTCTAGAAGATGTAGGCAAAATTGTTAATAATTGGCACGACTATGCTCATCAGTATTCCCCTAACCACAAGAGAGTAATATATTCTCAACAGTGATGAAAGCTTCTATAAAAGAGAAGGAGAAAAGAAGAAGGAAGAAGGGAGAAAAGAAGAGCAGAGGGAGGGAGAGAGGGAGGCGAGCTGGCTGGAGGGAGTAATGTGATCCCATTAGCGTCACATTAGGCATGACCGTAAGCAGCAGTGGACACACATGTGAGGGTCAGGGAAGGTATCTGAGCAGAAGTTATTCATGAACTGAGACCTAAGGCAGCAGAATTAGCCAGAAAAGACTGCAAGGGAGTGCTCCAGGTCTACATCAGGAATGACATATATCAAGCAGGTATTATCTCTCTGGAGGTTTCTTTCCATCAGTGTGCTTGTACTTAATAGGTTAACCCACAATTCTGAATTATGCCCATTTGGTTTGTCTGGTAATTTGAAACATGAACCATCATCCAAAGTCACTAACTAGATTTTGCCAAGGGCTACCTAGGGGACACATCATACCCCAGTTCCCAGAGCAAGGCCCGAAACTATTATAACTATTATAAATATTTAGTATCATTTACTCAGGCTCACCAGTGGACACAGAAGAGAGAAAACTCTGGAATCATCCCAGCCATTTATCCGGGCATGGATGTGCAGCCTCGCATATATCAACCCACTCAGCCCACGGTGGGGTTCTGGGGCAGCCCCCACACCCTCACTGCAGATCATGTAATGCCAAGGGCAGCATCTGAAATGGCCTAAATTTAAGAGTAAAAAAATCTTTGCTTGTCTCTATCAAATATAGAACCAAAAAATGACAAGGGTAAGAAAAAGTTCCTTTTTCCACCATGACTTTACTCTTCCTGTTCAAAAACTGCTAGGAGTTACTGCAATGTGAAAGCAATCTTTTGTGTTTTGAGTTCTTAGCCATTTACCCCCTGGTAATAGCTCAAGGAGGTGGGGTTGGGGAAGAATTTGAGCAAAATTTTTTTTAAAAAATCACCCTGTAACCTAATACTGAACATTTTAAAGGGCTTACTGAAATTACTGAGATAGGAAACCGCGAGGCCCAACTACTAGTTAAAAAGTTCCAAGGCTGGAACCAAGATCTCTGACAAAAACAGGAAAACAGGATGCAGTGAAGAAACTGGTTAAGATGAGTAAGAGCCAAGATGGTGATGAGAATGACCTCTGTTCACCCTTGTAGCCCAGTATCCCTGCTTATAACGTATTTGCATACTAAAAGAAACTCCCACCAGCACCCAGTTTGTACTTACCATGATAACCCCTAGAAGTTACCTTATACGGTATGAAAAGAGGACCCCCCCCATTCTTAGAAATCTCTGCCCTTTTCCCAGAAAATCTATGAATAATCCACTTTTTATTTAGCATATAATCAAGAGATAGTCATAAATAGAGTTGGCCAGCACCATAGAGGTGTTATTCTCTGATGCTCTGAGAGATAGCCACTACCCTTTCTGTGGGGTGGCCTGCTTGCTGTTCATTTGTTTAATAGATGTTGCTTTCATTTCCAACATAAGATTTGTGCTTGAATTCTCTCCTGCATGAAGCCAAGAACCCGCCTGGCCTTCAGACTGTAGCCTAGTTTTGTGGTCCACTTTCCTGTGTTATGTGTGATTACCATTCCCATAATATCCACAGCAGCCAGGACCTCCATTGACATCCTTATGCCCTCCTAGTAAACCTAAGAGATGAAGTCAATTGCATGTGCTTAAATTGCGAAGAGAGAAAATTAAAGCGTTTAAATTCAGATTACTGTGTTTCACAAGATATATCCAGTTACTGAAGTTTTTATGAGCCTTGTGTAGAGTAGGCCCTCATATATTTGTTAAAGAAGTTGACCAGTGAATGAGAATCAATGGATAAAGGGAGAGAAAGAAATATAACTACAAGAATGAGCAATATGTAAATATGCATTGAGTATTAAACATTAAATACAATTCAAATCAATATCAGTATCCAAAGCGCTGATGGGAACGCCTGATATAAAATGAGCTATCAGCTCAATGACACTATTAAGCAAGTGACTTGAATCCAGTTTGTAACAACACTCTTCCTCCCTCATTATCTTCATGCTCTTCCCTTCTAATCATTTCTCTTCCCTGTTCTCCAACCTCACATCTCCCTAATGTCTGGCCGCCCAAATTTTTCTTAAAGGTAAAGGCTCTTGCTTCCCTTTCTACTAGTAATACAGTAAGTCTCGCTGAGTCTGTTCAACTGTTCATTCACTGCTTGGTTTACTCAGCAGCAAGTTACTGAGCCTCTACTAGGTGCCCAGCATTGAGTAACCTGGGCCCAAAACAATCAAGAGACACAGTAGGCCCCTACCCTCAGGCTGCTTAGAGTCTTTGGGAGGCCACAGAGAGTAAACAACCAATTACAATAAAAATGGAGACACTTGTGGAGCGCTGGGAACACATGGCCTGACGTCAGAACTTGCAATCTAGTTGAGGAGAAAGGACATTTCAAATGTTTTAAAAGTTAGTGTTGGTTAACAGTTCAAGACAACAGTTCAAGGCCAAAACCAATGGATTAATATTCTGAGGGACTCTGTCTGGGTAAGATCTTTGCTTTTTGTCAAACAAAGCAAACTGGCCACTTCCCTGAGCATTGTCTCCTCACCAGTGCCACATGGGACTGTCCTTCCCATCTCGTCCCCTGACCTACCCTTCCTTTAAGACACAACTTGGCAATTCACCATGTTCTGCCTTAAAATCTTACATCTATATAGCTCTTTTTCGTTTTCACATATGTGCTTTGCCAGTGCTTGTGGTATCTGTACTGTTTCAAGTGTCCTTTCTCCTCAACTAGATTATAGGTAGTTCTTTAGGAACAGGCTTGTCTTTACACAGTCTGGTTGACACAGATGTCTGTGTGTTTGTTCCTGGCACAGTACCTTGCCAGAGCAATGCTTGCTATTTATTAATTGTTCTTTGTTTGTTTGTTTTTGTGACAGAGTCTCACTCTGTCACCTGGGCTAGAGTGCCGTGGCGTCAGCCTAGCTCACAGCAACCTCAAACTCTTGGGCTCAAACGATTCTCCTGCCTCAGCCTCCCAAGTAGCTGGGACTACAGGCACTCACCACTACACCCAGCTAATTTTTCTATTTTTAGTAGACACAGGGTCTGGCTCTTGCTCAGGTTGGTCTCAAACTCCTGACCTCAAGCAATCCTCCCACCTCAGCTTCCCAGAGTGCTGGGATTACAGGCGTGAGCCACCACACCCGGCCTTATTAATTGTTTAGTAACACGGTTTAGGTAAGCAAAAAAGAACAAAATGACCACCTAAAACTACTAGTGATCAAGATTCTTGACTATTCTCAAGGAAGGAATGAAAAAGACTAAATTTTTCTTGGCGTCACTTCCAGCGGATCTATGTAGGGATCCACTGTAATGAGAAGAATACCTCGGGGAGGTGATTCTGCTCTGTAAACACTGTAATTTGGATTAGAGGTTCAAATCATTAGGTCAGCCTGACACTAAAACCATTTTTACTTCAAGAATAATTCAGGCTTGAGTTCAAATATTTATCCTCTCTGCTGAGATGCTGCTAACACCTAAATCTCTAGTCTCCCTGAAATTTCCAGAAGAAATGAGGATTCTCTTCACTCACCAGTTGAAAAAGCAGATATATTCAGGGGATGTGGCAGTAAAGTTCCAAAAGATTGATACCCAGAAATTGCAAGCAACATTTCTAGTCCCAATGAAAGGAGACATGTAGCTGACTCCCTTAGAAGATAAGATTTTTGAGACCAAGAAAAAAAAAAAAAAAAGATTAAGACTGAACTTTGAGAAAGATTATTTTTCTAGTGGCAGCATCAGAGGACTTTGTGCATTTATTCAGTTCACTGGTTACAAAGTTGTGGGTGCATGGAGTTCAAAACAAGTCTCAGTTTTCTGTGTGAAATGCCCAGTGGCAAAAACACCCACTCCACAGCTCTTAAGTCTCCTTTCATTAAATGGAAAGTTCCACTAAAAGTAAAAAATTATACTATGGCACCAGCATGCCAGCACTGATAAAGTGATAGGCCTCGAATGCATTTGCACATTCAGGGACTATCCAGCAGGATCAGGCTGCTGCAGGTGGTGACCGGCATTTGCCTGATAATACCACCTGCATATCTTACCATCTAGGGTTTAGCAGACTTAGTCATAAAGGAAGCTCGGGCTCTCCTGCACTATTCACTATTCTAAATAAATTGTCTCTGAGAGGTTTGTAATTTTTTTTTAACTCAATAAACATTTATTAAGCACCTACTATGTTCCAAGCACTGAACTGGGACAGAGCTGATTCCACTGTGGCCTTTGCCATCCAGGAGCTAACAAGCCAGTGGTGGAGGCAAACATGCTAATCAGATAATTTTGCTAAGCCGTGATAAGTGCTGTAACAGCAGTGGGAGGAGAGTACAGTGGGTTCAAGAGAAGCAAAGAAGAATATTAATCACTCTGGCAAATGCTGGGCTTCTAGAAGGAACGCCAGCAGTGCTAACAGAAAAGTAAGTGAGGTTGCTGCAACCATTCTTCAATTGCTTTCTTGAAAAACACATTTTAAAACCACTTAATTTTCTACCAGGAACTTTACTTAAGTGATTAATTCCTTGATCACTCATAATACCTAAAAAGATCAAAAAATAAAGAGCAACACAAACTTCACCATCCCCAGGTAACCCACCCCCTACAATGCAAAGTGTGGGTCAACCCCAGTTTGACTCAGAGGGGTCAAGTTACCCAAAATACTTCAGAAAAGCCAGTGTGACCCCTGGTCACTTTTAATTAGAAAAACAAGAGACCTAGTGAACTCCAAAAGCAGCCTAGAACACAGCTAGAATTCTCTGCACTCCCAAGTCCCCCAAATTTACCTTCCTACCCACCTTCCCAGGACACAGTGACCTAACAGTCTCCTATCCTCCATCAACTGCCCTCTAGCCATGAGGTCAACATTCCCGAATACACTCAAAGCTCCTGATCACATAACTCTGCTACACAGCATCTCACATGGAACAAGAGCTCACTTACATTTGTTCGATGAATGAATAGATCAGTTTTTCTACTTCTATTCATTTTATCAGGTTTTTCTTTCTGTGTCAAATGCTGTTCCACGTCTCCCTTTCCTCCTTCTCCCACCAACACAAATCCCTGCCCACCCACCCCCATTATGTCCATCTGTTAGGTAATATTTGAAGGAAGGAAGTAGGAAGAACAAGGATTCTGCAATTAGACACCCCTGATTCAAACCCTGACAATATTACCTTAGCAAGTCACTTAATGTCTACGACTCCCAGTTTTTCCACCTGTAAAATGATAAGAATACCCCACAGTATACAGTGTTATGATGAGGGAAAACACATATGTCTAAAGTTCCTGATATGCTCCAGTGTCAGGCACCCAGTGAGGGTGCGGGACATGGCTTCTGAGAAGCCACTTAGCTTACTCAGGCAGGAGTTATCTCTACTGTAGCAGAACAGCACTTCCTGGGTCTCCGAATGCCTCGGTGGGAAAAACATCTACAGTTGAGAAACTTTAGACATTATAGAGAAAAACAGGATTAGGAAACTGAGGGCATTGGTAAGCCTGAGCTGTCTTAAATTCAGTAATATGAAACCACAACTTGACTTGCTAAATAAAAACACTATCAATGATATTTGGATCTCTTAAATTAGCACTTATGCCTACTGTGGTATGATTTTCCACTCACCACTCCCTGCTCATTAGAAAATTTCTAAAGAGTTCCCTGCCCTGTAATTTATAAAGCTGCCTGTCAATCCATTTGGCTTTGAGGCAAATAATCCACATACTGCCAGAAGGTGTGTTTTATCTACGTGCACTTGCTTGATGCCTATCTGATTTTATGGCTCACAATGTCGGCTCCTGTCCTCAAGTTCCAGCATGGTCTCCAGAACAAGGAAGCACATAGGGCTTCAGAGGAAAAAAGTTTTAAATAGGCTCTAATAAACCACCGTGTATTGTTAGTGAGCATTTTACAACCCCACTTCCACTACGCAGGAGGAGGTGGCTTTCCTCCTGCATGAAAACCTCACGCCCAAAGGCTTCTTAGCCTCCAACCACCCAGAGATGCAGCCCCACAGTTTGAAAACTGACCTTTTTCCAGCCTCCTTTCACAGCTAGCTTCCTCCAGCTTCATGGACAAAAACCCTAGTCCTCCTCTGCTTTCCCCCTACCCCTGTTTCCCCACACCTACCCTCTTTTCAGGCATTGATCGCCTGACTCCTCAGCCTCCAGTTCCTATACTCTCAGCTACTTCTATTAAAAAAAAAAACAACAGAAAAAAAACCCTAATATTTATGTGCCAGATCCCATTCCACTCTAAGCACTCCCTCTGTATTAACTCATTTGATATTCACAACGAAATTAGGAGGTAGCTAATATTATTATCCCCATTTTGCAGGTGAGGAAACAGAGGCTCAGAAAGGTTAAAAAGAAGTAGAGTCAGGGTTCAAACTTGGACGGTGTGATTCCAGCAGTCTATCCTTCCTAAATTGTCTAGATTCCTTGTTCAAACTGATACCTCAGGCCAGATAGGGTGTACATTTTCAGTTTTGTACAAAGCATGTTTTCAGGTAAAATAAACCCTCGTGGAATAATGCCTGGTTCTTTTCTTTCTTTACACTGTCCAATGTCAAACAAATGATGCTTGATTGTCACCCCAGTCAGGACTCCATGTCCCCCAAAGTCTTCTATCTTATCCTATTTTTGGCTGAGAGACATGGTCCTCTCTTTGAAGCCACTGATAAAGATGTGATACAGAAGTATTGAAAAAACATGATTCCAGACTGAAGCATAAACAACTCTGCACAGTATTCTGCTTTCTGACATCTACAGCCACATGCCACAATCCTTACTGCTTTTTAATAAACTTTCATGGACCCATTATTCACTAACTGTCATACCCTCTGGACCAGTTAATGCTATCAAGGCAAAAATTTCTATAAATTTTTCTGTACTTTCTCTAATGAACATGAAAACTAACTTTTAGTATCAAAATGTATCCTCTTCTGATATTCAATCATTCAATAAACATTTACCGAGCTCTGGGATACCACAGTGAGCAAGACAATGTCTTTCTTCTCACGGTGCTTCAACATCAGTGTAGGACACAGACAATAAACAAGTACAATCAGTCCTCCATGTCTGTGGATTCAACCAACCTCCAGTGGAAAATATTCAGGAAAAATAATGAATGGTTGCGTTCATACTAAACATGTACACACGTTTTTCCTTGTCATTATTCCCTAAACAATAAGAGTCTAACAACTATTTACATAACATTGACACTGTATTAGGTCTTATAAGTAATCTAGAGATGATTTAAACTATACGGGAGGATGAGTGTAGGTTACAAGCAAATACTGCGCCATTTTGTAGAGGGACTTGAACATCCATGGATTTTGGAATCCAAGGGGAATCCTGGAACTAATCCCCCACAGATAGCAAGGGATAACTATAAGCACTTAATTGCAGATAATGATAAGTACTGTGAAGATAATCAGACAGGATGATGATGTGGGTGAGAGACAGAGTGAAGTGGATCTAGGGGAAATTAGTTTAGATTGGATCCTCGAGGAAGGCCTCTCTGAGGAGGTGCATTTAGCTGAGAAGCTAGCATGCATACTCCAGGCGGAGAAAATAGAGAATGCAAAGTCTTCAGGAAGGAACAAGACCACAGAACTCCTTCCCCCAAGGAGCTCACCATTGTGTTTGCTTCTTCATGACTTTATAGACTTTATACATCAATCCTGTTGCTCTTAAATCTTCGTGGACCAGAGAATGCAAATCACATCTATAAGATGAGTTTCTATCCCTCTTATCGCTGTAGTTACCAAACTCTCAGGACTACTGTGTCTTGGTTCTTTCTGGAACACTCTTGCCAGGGGGAGCTGCAGTCACTCTGTAAACTTGTTGATGATTAACATCAACAGACCATGAAAAACAGATTTTGCAAGTCGATCAGCCATAAAATCCTTACTAAGTAAGGCTGCAGGAGACTCAGCACAGTTCTTGGGGAGCTGGGCCATTCAGTCCTGCCTAACCACCACCTGGCCCAGTCCCTCACTCCATCTCACCCTGTCCCCAGGGATATAATAACTGTGTTGAGTAATAACCTTTCTTAATCTGTGGGGAGCCTAATAGCTAACAAGTGAGGATTGCCTTTCACATTGCTTTGTGTTGAAATACTCCTAAGACTCTCAGGCTTAAACTTGGTACCAGACAAGTCATTTAGGAAAAGTTCAAAAACTTAACCTGTTAAAGACATAATTTACAGAAAGATAAGATTTGCCAGACATTCCTGATGAACCTACCCTCCAGGCTTAAAAAGCTTCATAAAGTTAGAAATGCACCAAACTCCATGTTAGTGATACTACATCCTCACACTAAGAATAGATAAGCTTCCTTTGCATTAAATCCATTCATTATTCAGACAGATGAATTTACTGGGCTTGTAATGCACCATTGTCTTAGACTATTTTCACCTAACTCAGTCTAGATCTCTACATTCCCAAGGCTTTGGGAGCTGCCTTTCTGGTACCACCCTTGCTAAGACTAGCACGTGATATTCTCCCTCATTCACATCTTCACTCATTGGTCCAGGCGCCTCTGGAGAATAGTAGGATCTCTTTTACTCAGAGGTTTGCAGAAGCCATCATAGCTTCTTATTGAAGAAATTTTTTTAAATATTCTGTAAGCCTGTGCTTCCCTAAATTTATCCAATTTAGTTCTTTCTGTCCTGAAGCTTAGGCTAGTGTTCAATCTTAGAGACATTATACTTCTATGATGATATAATTAAATGTCAAACATACTCAAGAGACATAAATTCCAGTTCTGGATTTATTTATTTACTCAAAAAACACTTGTTATATACCAATTATGCACTATACCCTGTACCACTCTGGGTTTTTTTTTCACTTTTGGCAAGTAACTAAATTGCTTTATGCCCCATTTTTCTCATTTGTACATATCTCTATAAAGAGGTCATTGTACCAGAAAATCTCCAAGGTCTTTTGCAGTTCTAAACACTGTTACTTCTAAGTCCAATTCTAACCTCCTTATTATTTCTCAATCATACTTGTTTTTAAGTAAACTGAGTTTTTCATGTGGAAATTTCCCATTAAAATGAAGGTTAGTACTAGTTGTATCTCCTAAAGCATTATTATAATTCAATTGATTGAGAGGTTGAGAGGAAAAAACTTGTAGCAATCAGTATTGCTGGAGGTTAGATGATTATTGGCAAAAATGATCAATAAAGAAATTATACTTTATACACACACACCCCCACACACAATCAGTTCCACATCTGTGGATACAGAGGACCAAATAAGAGATTTGTGCATCCTCAGATTTTGGTATCCTAAGGATGGACGGAGGGGGCAGTCCTGGAACCGATTTCCCATGGATATGGAGGGCTGACTATATATATTTACAAACAAGAAGTCAGATAACAGTAATATGTTACAAATGGCCCAGAACCAGTTTCCTTAAAAAGAAAAAAGAAATATAAAAGCACTAAAAATATAAATAAAACTGTAAAATCCAAAAATTGACAGACAATATAAAAATAGGTATCCATATGTAATGCTGGTAACATTGTATATTCTCTCCAAAGACTAATTTGGCAATATGTAATAAGGATTATAAAATTGGTTGTATAGATTAATCGCAATAATAATCTTAATCCTTCATTTTTTATCTCTTGACTCTGGGTTCACCCATGCAATCTGCTTTGGCCAATAAGCTTCCTGTCTTTCCAATCATGCTCTTTTGCCGTAACCATGAGACACGCCCAAGTTAGCTTGACGGGTGGATGTGAAAGACACATGGAAGAAAGTGGAGCCTTTCCAGCTGGGGCTAGTGGTTTCCATAAGTTAAGAAGATGAAGCAGGGAGTCTAGGAAGACAAAAGCAGCTAGAATTTGCAGGACAAAATCCCAGAGAAGACAAAGCTCTGGAAATCTGCAAAGGGTCCCTCCCAAGTCTGATCAGTACATAATCAGTAATGATCAGCACATGTGCAAGGAAACTACCACCCAAAAAGATTAGAAAGAATAATCTCTAGAGCTCACACAGAGCCAGAAACAATTCTAGGTGAAAAACCTCATGATTCATGAGGCATCAGGTAGCTTGATCAAAAGGGCGTGGCCTGTGCAGTGGAGCAAAATCAGCCCTCTGCTCCCACCTAGCAAAACTTAAAAGCAAAACTGAAAGACTCAAACTATTTCCAAGTAACTTAACTGTTTCCCAGAACAAATCTCAAGAATTTTTATAAAAAGACAAATTATCCAGTTTCCAACCAGGTAAAACTCACCATTTCCGTAGCCAATTTACCAGGTATATTAGTTTGCTAGGGCTGCTGTAACAAAGTTCCACAAACTGGGTGACTTAAACCACAGAAATGTATTGTGTCACAGTTCTGGAGGCCAGAAGTTCCAAGTAAAGGTGTTGGCAGCGTTGCTTCCTTCTAAAGAATGGAGGGAAGTGAACAAAGGATCGGCTCCAGGCCTCTTTCCTTGGCTTGGAGATGGCCATCTTCTCCCTGTGTCTCTTCAGATAGAACATTTTGTATATATGTGTCTGTTTCTAAATTTCCCCTCTTTACAAAGACATCGGTCATATTGAATTAGGGCATAGTCTAATGACCTCATTTTAACTTGAGTAATTCTACGAAAACCTTATTTCCAAATAAGATCACATTCTAAGGTACGAAGGATTTGGATTTCAACATATGAGTTGGGGGTAGGAAGGAACACAATTCAACCCATAACACCAGAAATGCAAATAAACAGGAAAATAGAACCTATTTTGAGAAAAATAAATCCATTGCAATCCAGAAATTATATGGATGATAGAATTAGTAGACAAGGACATTAAATAGCTATTAAAACCATACACCACATATTCAAAAAGTTAGAGGAAAGTGGTATGATTAAATGTTAAGTAGTAACTTGGAAGATATAAAAGGGCTCAAATGAGACATCTAGAGATATAAAAATATAATGTGTGAGATGAAAAATACACTTTAAGGGATTAATAGTAGGGTAGACCCCACAGAAGTAATAGTGAACTTGAAAACATAGCAATAGAAATTACACAAAATGAAACTCAGGGAAATAAGACTGTGGGCAAATATGAGCAGAGCAGCAGTGAACTGTGGGACAACTTCACGCAGGCTCACCTCTATGTAAACAGAGTGCCAGAGCAGGGGTGAGAGACCAAGAGATTATTTTAAGAAATAATGGCTAAAAATTTTTAAATTTGATAAATACTAAAACTATAAAGCCAAGAAGCTTAACAACTCCAAGTATGAGAATAAAACTATACCAAGTCACATCATTATTAAATTATGTAAAACCAATGATAAAGAGAAAAATTTTAAAAGAAGCCAATGAAAAAAAGACACATTAAGCACAGAGAAACAAAAAGAAGAATGACAGCAGACTTCTTGTCTTAAATAAAACCATGAGACAATGGAGCAACATTTTGAAAGTACTGGAAGATAAAAACCTGTCAACCTAGCATTCTATACTTAGTAAATACAGCTTTCAAATGTAAAGGCAAAATGAAGACTTTTTCAGACACATAGAAGTTGAAAGAACTTATTAATAGCGAACCTGCCCTACGAGAAATGTTAAGGGAAATCCTTCAGGCAGAAGAAAAAATAATACCAAGTGAATATCCAGATTTGTTAAAGGAATGAAGAGCATCGAAAATGGTAACATGTGGAGTCTGGAGAGAAATCTCACCCTTGTTTCCTCACTGGCCTCACCACCTGTCCCCCATCCCACTCAGAAATACACCTGAGATTAGGTTTAATTCCATATGTATAATTTATATGCACACCATATATGGTAAATTATGTTTGTTCGACAGTCATTCAACACATATTCATTGAATCTGTTCTATATTCTAGACACTGGGGATAAAGTGACTAAAACAGACAGCCCCTTTGACAGGCCTATTGAGCTCATATTCTAGCATTTGATCCTTTTATTCACAGATATGAGAACACAGCATTATAGTCACACTGTAATTTGTTGATATTAATTTATTTGTATGTTTTAATAACTTCATTCCGACTATGAAAAATTCTATTTGGTTGTTTCAGTTATCTTCATGATTCAGGAATTCAATACAGTAATCCAATTAATAAAAGCCCTCATTTACATAGGCCTAGACCATAATATACTCTAAACAAAGCAAGTTTACTATTTTTTGTTATCTCAAATTTTTATTGGGCTGCTGGAATTGGATTAGAAAGAAAATGAAATAAGGGCAAAGAAGCCATGGAGACAGAAATAAAATTATGGACTTTTATAAGCAATATCTTTTACAAAAGAATGTGAAGATTCTCACCATAGACATACACCACAATGCAATTAAAATGTAAATGGAGAGCAAAGCCATGGATATCTGGAGGAAGCAAATATGCTGGCATTAAGTACTAATTAAGTTACCATAATTATTAATAAACATGGCTAGGGTGTCCTGGCAGCCAAAGCAAAAGGGGAAACACAGTTTGCAAGAAA
The DNA here is from genome assembly GCA_963574435.1 of Cheirogaleus major. Lineage (NCBI taxonomy): Eukaryota > Metazoa > Chordata > Mammalia > Primates > Cheirogaleidae > Cheirogaleus > Cheirogaleus major. The sequence goes on from CAUYPO010075763.1 coordinate 42,498, forward strand.
CTGTGCTTTCTGTTAGGGAGAAAAAATTACTAATAAACAAATATTCATTCATGCTTTCCCCTTCCCTGCCCCCAGATGTCTTTAAATGTTACTTCACCCACACAGGCTTTTGATGGACACAGGGGTGGGGGTGGACGGATCAAGAATATACACAGAGAGGAAACTCGGATATTCTATATCACTGTCTAAGGAGGAAGTATATATTTTGGCACCCAGGAAGTAGAGTTGTCTTTACCCTTTTGAGAGCATATATAAATTCTTCCTTCCTCATTTTATACTGGTTAAATGCTGTATTTACCTTTGCTGAGGAGCAGATAAGCAAGTGCTCTTCTGCAAAACTATAAATAATTAGAAGCCAAAATGGCAAAATGCTGAAATCATCATCGACAAATTAGCAGTGGCTATTTTTATGTCAGGTTTTGATTTCAGGAGAAAGGAAAAAAATTATATCCTAATCCACTTCCTAGGAATAGCTGTAATCAGCAGATGACTGAGATGACAAAACTCAAGTAATTAAACTTCTTCCTCATTTAAAAATCTGTTCAACAGCAACAACTAAAAAGACATCAGTGGGTTTTTACTCATCTAAAAAGGCATCAGTGATTTTTACTTTCCAATCCCTGAAAAATGTCTTACCTGTAAATAGACTGTCATTAGTTTTTATAACATATATGATTAGTCAAACAAACAAAAAAAGAAGAAAAAAGAAATAGCATTACCTTGGAAGAGAAGGTTTTGTTGTCTACTTGTTTCTTTTATCTCAATGTAAGTTTTCAATATATAGAAAGATATATTACTATGGAAACATCAGTCTATCCCCTTTGGCTTTTATACATTATTGTCAAGTCCCATAGAATGCAAGATGGCATTAAAATGCTGTGTTCCACATTGTTTCATTAAGAGACCCAAACAATCGTTAAAATTTCATTTAGCTTCTTTGTGAATTCTCTTGCTGGCTTCTTTGGCTAATGGGTAAATAATTTCTGGAAAAAGTCCTATTCGGTCATTTATTCATTAAACTAATATTTATTGACCCTACTATGGGCCAAACAGGGTTTTATTCAGTAAACAAAATAGACTGAAATCCCTGCCTTCATGGAGTTTACCTCTTAGTGGAAGAAGAAGGACAATAAAACTAAGTAGAGAGGAAGTCATACGGTGTTCAGAGTGATAGAGAAAAACAAAGCCAGGAAGAGGAATCAGGGAGCACCACTAGGGAGATGGTGGCAATTTTACAGAGAATGAAAGGTCTTGAGGAAAGAATGACATGTGACATTTGGCAAAGACCCAAAGTGTATGTGGGAGCAAGCCATGTAATAACTGTAGAAAGAACATTCCAGACTGAGGCCTAAGCAGCTGGAGTAGAGTGTCCAGGGGGTGGGTGGGAGGAGTTGAGCCAGGCAGGTGAGTGGCAGAAGGACGGGGCAGATCGTGGAGGGCTCTGAGGGCCGTTGTTAGGACTTTGGCTTTTACTCTGAGGCAGCTGGGAAGTCATGGGGGGTGGTGAATTAAAGAGAAGCATGAAATGACGCATATATTTTAAATTATCACATGACTATTGCGTTAAGCACAGACTACAGAAGGTCAATGGGGGAACAGGAGACTCTGTAGGAAGCTACTGCAATTGTCCAGGCAAGAGACGATGGGGGATCCGACCAGAGGGTTGCAGCAGCCATGGTGAAGACACTCTGCAGGTGACGTCCCACCCAGCAGGTCGTGGGATTGAGATGCCACAGGTTGAGTCATACTTTCTTAGAAAAGTCTTTTTTTTTTTTTTTTTAAATATTCATTGTCTTTTTAATAAAAGTATGAGAAACTTTTTCAAAGCCAAAAGGTCAACATTTGCACGTGGGAGACTGGTATTAAAGTGTGATTGCTAATGGAACTAGAACCACAGTGAGAACTCTATTTTTAAGGGCTGAGGTTTATTCCCCGAAGTTGCTCTTTCGGTGAGAGTTAAATAAGAATTTTCATTTGTTTGTACCCTTGCTGTGGAAATTGTCTCTTACACATACTCAGCTCACTCCCCTGACTTCGTAAATGCTATATAGTGAGCAAAATTAAATCAACTCCATTTTTGATGGTTGAAGGTTCACATTACCTTAGAATCCTAATTCTAGACAATAATTCATAATAAACGGATGTTTGGATAAAGATGCAAAAGATACATGATATGGGCCTGAATTGACACTGAATCACAGGATATACTCTAGATAATTATTTATTTAATACCTTATACGTTTTTTGGTTTTTTGGGATTTTTGGTATCACAGATTTTTCTCCTAAGAGTAGATTACAGATGAACTCTGGTCAATGGATTTATGACTAATCCAGACGTGTTTTTTTCCCTGTGGCCCCAGCCTTTGATGGCCACAGTGTATACCACTTGCTGACTCTACAGCTGATTAGGACACACACCAAATAATTATTGAAATTCATCATCTTGTTTCTGAGATAAACATACTGTATTACTAAACTCAATCATGTTATTCAAAATAGAGAGCAAAACACCCCTTTCTATGGTAAGCCTGTACTTTTCTAGCCTTCCCTGCTAGTCTCCTCTGTCCAACAACATTTTCCTGGACTGACAGGACTTCAAACCAAGGATTATTTACATCCTCCTGTGCATTTCAGCAAAATTATTTTTATTTGTCTTCTACTTTCACTGGCTTCTCAATAACACTTGCTGGCAATTTAAATAGAAATATCACTAAGTCAGACTGGATTGTGGCAAAAATCACCACTAAGTGTTCTGCCTAGTGCTTGAATGGTAAAAGAAAAAGAAAAAAAAAACACTAAGAAAATGAGGCAAGAACTTTTCAGTAAGTATGAGACAAGATGGGAAATATGCAAAACTTTCATAGCACATGAATAAGAACAAAATTCCAAAGGAATGTTGCAAACACAGTGTATTAGTTGTTCAGGGCTGTCATAACAAAATACCACAGAGGTGGTTTAAACTACAGAAATTTATTTTCTCACCATTCTGGAGGCCGGAAGTCCAAGATCAAGGTGTTGGCAGGTTTGGTTTCTCCAAGGCGTCTCTCCCTGCCTTGCAGATGGCCATTTTCATATTCACATGGCATCCTCCCTCTGTGTGTGTCTGCATCCAAAGTTCCTCTTCTTTCTTTGGCTTATAGTGGCGTCCTCTCCCTGTGTCTTTTCACGTGAAGTACTCTGTGTGTGTATATCTGTCTCTAAATTTTCCTTTTTTATAAGGACCCCAGTCATATTGGATTAGGGCCCACCCTAATGACCTTATTTTAACTCCGTTACCTCTTTAAAGCCCCTATCTCTAAATACAGTCAAATTCTGAGATACTGAGAGTTAGGACTTCAATATATAATTTTGGGGAGGAAACAGTTCAGCCCATAACACACACCATTTAGAAAAAGTATATAGAATAAATCCATTATCACCTATTAACTATTTAATAAACCATGATTTTTTTTATTTTTATTTTTTTGAACACCAATAATGTTCTACGCCCAAAATATAACATTTGACATGCTTACTCCACTTACAGAGAATGATAACTAAGTCTTTGTGTGACCCACCAAACACATGGCAGAGACAGAAAGTGCTGGAATCTGGCCCACTTTCATTCAGCTCTGGATTCAGGGAACAGTCATTAGTCTCAGCATGTGTCTTATGAGGAATCTTTCTTTCAGCTGTCCCAGCATTTTGCATAATTCACAAAACCAGGTAAAAAGAACTGCTTTTCTTGGTCAGTCTAGCTAGCAGTTCATCAATTTTGTTTATCTTTTGAAGAACCAACTTTTCAATATCCTTTGCATTTTTTTTTTTTTGTCTCTATTCCATTTAGTTCTGCTCTGATCTTTGTTATTTCTTTTCTTCCGCTAATTTTGGGTTTGGTTTATTCTTGCTTTTCTAATTCGTTGAGGTGCGTTATCAGATTGTTAGTTTGTAATCTTCCTACTTTTTTGATATAGGCATTTAATGCCATATATAAATTTTCCTCTTAGCACTGATTTTTCTATATCCCACAGGTTTGGTATGTTGTGTTTCCATATGCATTTGTTTCGGAAATTTTTTGCTTTCTGTCTTAATTTCTTCATTGACCCAGTGGTCTCTCAGAAGCATATTGTTTATTTTCCAAGTATTTCCACAGTTTCCAAAGTTCCCCTGGGTGTTAATTTCTAGTTTTATTCCATTGTGGAACAAGCGGGCAGGCTGGGAGACCACTGCTACTACAGAACTGTAACTTTGGGAACACAAACCTTCTTTAGTGTGGAGTTCATAGGAGAACATAAAACAGATGATAAAAAAACATCTTGTACAAAGTAACCTTCCCCTTCCCCCAGCTCCCTCCATCATTCACTTTCTGCAGCATTTCCCGGAGCACGCGGAACCCCTTGACTCCAGTTCTTCCCCAGGGGCAGTGGTGATGATTTTGGTGGCAGAGGCAGGCCTGGGATTGTGCTGGACTCCTAGCATCTCGGAATCCCTCACAAGCCCTATCTTAAGGCAGCCTTCTAGTAGAGTGGGAAAGGTGTGGATTTGGGAGTCAGGGAGACCTGGGTTTGAATCCTGACTCCATCATGTGCCAGTTATATGACCCTAAGCACATTGGCTTATCTTTGTGAACCTCAGTTTCTTCACGTGTAAGCTGAAGTTACCGTGGGCAGCAACTGAACAGATTTGTCAAAAATGCATCGCACAGTCCCCAGGATAGCTCAGGAAATGTTGGTTCACGCTTTGCACTCCCAAGGATTTCCCAGGCGATGTTTGGCCAACAGGAAGTTTAAACCGGGAATATGGTCAAATTTGGAGCGTGGTCGAAACAAGTTCTCTCATCATCACGGTCACACGTGCATCACTGTTGTCATCCTGCTGCAAGCCAAGACCACACGGATGTAAGGAGCTTCGAGGATGAGAGGCCGTGCTTATCACAAATCAGCCTTAGGCTTGCACGATGAATAAATATTGGGAAATGAGATAAGAAAACTAGTCATCAGTCAGCTTGGATCTGATAATAAAAAACAAACCCCCCGAAATATAGATACGCGTATGTGGATAAACAACAAAATGCATATGGAATCAAATGATTAGAACCTGAAGTAACTTGACTTGGAGCAGGAGGGAAGGCAAGAAACTTCTGGCTTCAAGAAACTTTCCTGGCAAACCACACCCCAAATAGATCACTGGATCACTGTGAATTCTCTCCACCCTTAAGTATAGAGATTGGACTGCCTCACCCTACACTTATCTTAATTCACATATCATTCCATGTTTCAGGTTTTATCTCCCCACCTGGGAAGAAATCATAATTTTTGTTTCTTTTGTTTACTTTCCTTGGGTAGGAACACAAGAAATAAAAAGGAACAAAAGGAGGAAGAAGGAAGGAGGAAGGGAGGAGAGAGAAAGTAAGAAGAGAGCAGAAAGGAAGCCCTGCTTCAAAAGGAAGGCTGAACTTCGCAGTGAAGTATCTTGTGGTGAAGTATTTCAATGCTAGGAGCCTGGCTATCTGCAAACTGTTTGCTCTTGGCTGATCTATTGAACTTGATGTGTCCCTTTTCCTGTAATAGGTGCTTGTTGGAGGATTCAGCATAAGGAACCATGTGCCATGCTTGACTTGAATCATTGTCAATAAAGCAATGAACTTATTTATAGCCTGTATTGGTCATTAGTGACTAATGTAAGAAAAAATGTGGTACTTACCAGGACAGCTGTTAAAGATAGGAACAAGGCAGCAGAAATAATTGCACAACTGTTTTTACAAAGAGCGTTCTCTTTGAATCTAAATCCAGGTGTTTTCCTATAATAACAATACCTAAAACAAGAAATAAGTAACATTGGCAGAAAAACTTGAGAATGAGCAGTACTCAAGTCCCTGTAGAACCTTCACCACTGTGACAGAAGAAGGGATCATTACACCTGCCCAAACATGCTACCTTCTAGAAGTAACCCCTCCCACTTCTTAAATTCCCTTAGTATTTTACACCACTTGTGAGGTTTTTATTATGCATTGCATTGAATTATAATCCTTTGGGTCCACGTCCTTTTATTTCTACCACTTGGAGGATTCTTTAAGGCAAGTCTTTTGCTTTTTACTGAGTCTACAATGAAGAAACATTTGTTGCACAAATTAATAAGATTTGTGTTGTCTTTTAGTCTGAAATTTGTTCTCCTATCTATTTCTTCATTTGGCCATAAGTCCCCAAATCCAATAACTATCTATAGACTTCATTAAACAAATACCAGATAGCATGATTTAATAGCAAAAACACTGGGTAGGAGTTTAATAATGGTCCTTTTTCTAAATGTAAAAATGAACTTTGCTAAGTCATGTAACTTTTCTATACCTTGATTTCTTCATCTATAAAATAAGGAAAATGGCCGGGTGCAGTGGCTCATGCCTATAATCCTAGCACTCTGGGAGGCTGAGGCTGGAGGATCACTTGAGCTCAGGAATTCAAGACCAGCCTGAGCCCTGAAGAAGAGCAAGACTCTGTCTCTACTAAAAATAGAAAAAATTAGCCACACATGGTGGTGTGCACCTGTAGTCACAGCTACCTGGGAGGATGAGGCAGGAGGATTGCTTGAGCCCAGGAGTTTGAGGTTGCTGTGAGTTAGGCTGATACCACGGCACTCTAGCCCGGGTGACAGAATAAGACTCTGTCTCAAAAATAAGTAAATAAATAAATATATAAATAAATAAGTAAAAATAAAATAAGGATAAAGACTATCTTCCTAGCTAAGAGACAAGGGAAGGGAAGGGGAGAGACATTTATTGGATGCCTGTTCTATGCCAGACACTGGGTAGGTGCACACACATGAGTCACCTCCTATGAGTCCCTTCATAACTTTGTGTTCATGGCCCAGCTTTACAGATAAGGAAACTGAGACTCAAGTAGCTGGCAGAAAGTCCTTCAACTAATAATTGACAAAGTAAAGACACACTCCTAGAGAATCCAACTTCAAAGCAGTTTAGGCCAAGCCACTCAACACTTAGTGAAAGCCACTGGCTGCCACCATGATGGTTGCCAAAGATACAGAGATGAACTAAACAGAAATCTTCCTGTCTGGGAGAGGATGAAAACATATAAACAAATAAGTATATGAGAGTGTGCATTTAGGAGTCATTCTATCCCACCCTGCTGCTTTTAATGAGACTATGAAAGATAAAGTATATAGATATGTCACAGAGTCAAAAGGTATATTTTAAGTACCTGTGCCTAATATTGCAGTAATTGCACCAGGAAATATACTTTAAATAAATAACTCTTGGTTCCTGTCCTCAAAAAGCTTGTAATCTTATTGAAAATATCAGTGCTTAAAGCAGCGAACTTCATTCATCTTCAAAATCACTCACATAGAACAATATATTCTTTTAAAATAATGGAAAAAATTGATATTGCTAATTTTGTTTCTGAGACTGCTTGACAACTTTATAACAATGAAAATCAAACAGTGTCTTTGTAATACAATGAACACAGTGTTGTCCCACATCGGGGACTAAGACTTTCTGAAATTTATGTCAACTAATCACAATTCATTAGTCTCCAGGTTTCAGTAGGTTTATAGTAGGAAATATCCTACCACCCATATTCTGACTTTGACCATATATTTCTCTACAATGAAAGGTACTTCTTGGTTAATCAATATTTAAAATTTTAATAATGGCTCTTCTTACTTGGAGCAGTAATATTAACTTTTATTCATAAAATCTTCCCTTCATCCCAAGAACCCAAAAATTGGGAATACTATGCATGAAATTAAAACATCAAAATACATAAAGCAAATTTCAAAAGAAAGTTAAGCCAAAAAATATGGCATTATTAATTAATAATTCAAAGCAAACAAGTTGTGGAAGGATGTTTCATATTGTTCCTTTCTTTAATTTCTTGTCTTATTATTGAAGTGATATTTAAAACATCTACACATAACCCATAGGCTTAAATTCAGTGACTCATTTTTACTCATTTTATATATTCATTTTTACTCATTTTATATATTCATCATGTTAAACATAACATGCAGTTTCAGAATGTTTCTCCCTATGGCATATCACTAGGATTGAACTTTTGTCCTCCTATATGAAATAACTGATTACTTCTTTGTTCAGTGAGTATTTGGAAGGAAAAGCCTCAAAAAACAATGGATAGAAACACGTATCCCATCACTTCCTAAAAAGCAGATTGGAACTTATATACCTTTCTCTTCTGAACAGACAAAATTCTATTTATTATCACAGTGAGTTCATAATGTTTCACAATTGTCCTGTAAAACAGATATGCCCTCTCAGACTGCCTTGAAATCTCTTCAGATAGTAATAAAACCTTAAATTAAGAAAAGAAAAATTTACTACAAGCTCAATATCCTCATATTTTGGTGACTGTTTAGAAAAGTTAATTTTTAATGGAAAGAATCACAAAAGAATGGGGCTAGGGTTTTCAGGGACTAAGTTAAGAAAAGTCAAATGTTAACAGACATGAGGGCTCTCCATTTGCATGTGGGCCTCAGATGATACCAGATGGAGTTAGGTCCCATCCTCCTCCCACTTATCCATTTTGATCTATGTATTTTAGGGATGAAAAGTCTCAGGGGGGCAAAAATCCTAGGACCCAGATTGTCTCTATCAAGAGTCACAGGGCTTACCCAAAGTGACGTCTGGAAAGATTATGCCAAAACATGGATTATAAAATGTAGATCCTGTTAAAAAATATATCGCAAGTTTCAACAAGTAAAATTTTAATCCATTTTACATTTTAAAGATCAAATTAACCAGCTAGCTACTGTTCTGTATCCCAAACTCAAATAATTGTGCTTTCAGGTATTATAATATAATGAAATAGTCCCTGATTTGTACTAATATTTAAAGAACAGCAAAGTCCTTTGTGCTAAGTAGAATTTAGCTTTCCTTCTCTCTCAGTATTGTTTTAGAGGAAAACGTTGGAAATACCCTTCTAGACATTGGCCTAGGCAAAGAATTTATGAAGAAGACCCCAAAGGCAATCACAGCAGCAATAAAAATAAATAAATGGGACCTGATCAAATTAAAAAGCTTCTGCACAGCCAAAGAAACTGTCAAGAGAGCAGACAACCCACAGAATGGGAGAAAAGTTTCACAAGCTACACATCCGACAAAGGGCTGATAACTAGAATCTATTTAGAACTCAGGAAAATCAGCAAGGAAAAATCAAACAACCGTATCAAAAAGTGGGCAAAGGATATGAACAGAAATTTTTCAAAAGAAGACAGAATAATGGCCAACAAACATATGAAAAAATGTTCAACATCTCTAACCATCAGGGAAATGCAAATCAAAACCACAATGAGATATCACTTATCTCCAGTAAGAATGGCCTTTATCAAAAAGTCCCCAAACAATAAATGTTGGCGTGGATGCGGAGAGATAGGAACACTCCTACACTGCTGGTGGGACTG